>LGRX02009960.1:0-22115 GCA_001247695.2 Cymbomonas tetramitiformis | reverse complement strand
TGGGACATGCTGATGAGGGGGCAAGAGGGACATGCTGATGAGGGGGCAAGTGGGACTTTGCGGGGCGGATGCGCGCAGGTGTCGCCCCGCAGCTGAAAAAGTTCCTCAAGGTGTCCAGCTGGCGCCCTTACCTCCCGCGGCGGCTGCTTGCTTAAGCGAAGCAACCGGGGGCGATGGGGAATGAGGGTTGCACCAGCACCCTCGCTGCACGGGCGCTCCTGGTCGGTGGGGCGTGCGTGTCGGCGCCACTTGCTGGGATGCTGGAGATGGGGGGTGCACGATGACATGGCGCCTCGAATCAAATCGCGATGGGCGCGCACCGAGAACACGATTTGGCAGCGGCGGAGTGCGCGTCCTCTGGCCACTGAGTCTGTGGTTAAACGCCGGCGCTCGCAACCTCTCGTGCCGGCGCTCCTTGATGGTCATTACGTGTGACGGTCATCACGTGCAAGGAATCGCCAGCCGCAGCATTACCGATAAAGACGTGGATACAGGAGCTTCCCCCTGTGCTGCGTCGGTGGCTGATAGAGGGACCGGGGCGCAACAGCGCCGGAGGCAGGTGTACATGGGGGTCGCGGGGGGAAGGCAGAGCTCCCTCCCTCAAGCCATGCTGCCGGAAGGCTGGGACCGAGTGGGAAAGGGCGAGATTGTTGAAGGTGGGGGGTAGGGGAGGGCGTGGAGGGGTGGGGCTGGGCAGGATATCCTGACCACGTTGCTGGTGTGGCCCTGCCAAATCGTGGTGCCGGTGGCCGGCGAATCCCTCAAGGACGGCATTCTATTCCTCGACGGGAAGCCCAACGCCGATCCTGGCAAGCTCTTCGTGAGGTGCGCCCAGCTGCGTTGATCCTGGCAAACTCTTCGTGAGGTGCGCCCAGCTGCGTTGATCCTGGCAAGCTCTTCGTGAGGTGCGCCCATCTGCGTTGATCCTGGCAAGAGAAGAAGGCGCGTGTGACCAATCCGAGGAAGGCGCGTGTGACCAATCCGAGGAAGGCGCGTGTGACCAATCTTGGGATGGCGCTCTGCGGGTGGGGTTGCAGGCTGGTGGGGACGTCAGGGGTGTCGGCCCTGCTGGGTGGGCGGGGAGACGTGCTCGGAAAGGTCAGCCTCGGGACTCGCCGCAGCGACAGCTCCGCCAGGTTCATGTCCGCGGAGGAGGGTAGCGACGGGGAGCCGGTGCCGCCCCCTCCGCCCCATGGCTCTCACCCGGACCTGTGCTCGCTCCTGATGCCCTCTTGCCCTCTGTGTTTGCCACTGGGATGCGGGTGGTGGCATCGCTAGAGGCGGCTGTTTGCTGGCATCGCTAGAGGCGGCTGTTTGCTGGGAAGTGTTGACTCTTGGCCTCGCTGAGGGCGCCTGACTGCCGCCGGCACATGATGCGAGCCTCTGCTGTAACGCGCGTTGGACACAGATTGGTTGGTCACCGGGCATGCCATCCTCTGACCCTGACTGGGGTTGTGGGGGGCAAGCCTTCCCCTGACCCTGACTGGGGTCGTGGGGGGCAAGCTTTCCCCTGACCCTGACTGGGGTTGTGGGGGGCAAGCCTTCACCCTGACTGGGGTTGTGGGGGGCAAGCCTTCCCCTGACCCTGACTGGGGTCGTGGGGGCAAGCTTCCCCTGACCCTGACTGGGGTTGTGGGGGGCAAGCTTTCCCCTGACCCTGACTGGGGTCGTGGGGGGCAAGCGGGGGTGGCTCGGGGGCAGCCGGCTTTCATGGATGTAACATTCGACCGCCACAGCCTGGTGGAAGTGCCACTGTCATGCGCACCCGCCCCTCGGACAGAGTCTGCAGGGTGCGTTCTCACCTCTCAAAACCATCTGAGAACCCGATCCAAGCCTCCACACTTGCCACGCGGAGATTCAAAGACACCTGCTTGCTTTTTACCTGGCGCGCGGAGGTGTCTAGGCGTCCGCTTGGTTCTCACTTGCCACATGGATGCTGCACGCATCTCCGCGCTCCACCACAAGCTCTTATGCCCGGCGACGTGGAGCAAGGGGTATGCGAGTGTGGGGGATGGCAAGCGGTGCTCGGATCCCCCTGAGGCCTGGCTCTCACGGGATGAGGGAAGGAGGGGCATGAGGAGAGTGTTGCAGGGGAGGGGTCAACTGGACGCCTGTGTGGCCCTCCGAAGAATTCGAGGTGCGCGCGCCGCATCCCGCTGTGTCGTCCTGCAGACAGCGCCACCCGATGGGCATGCCAGCAGGATGGATATAGGGGTAGTGTCGATGTTTGGCGCCGGCGTGGATTAGGGACAGAGGTGCCATTGAGGGGCATGATGTGACGAGCGCTCGGGGGAAGGAGGGGGGGCGGGGGAGCGCCTCACAGCTGGATATCGCTGACTTCAGCACCGACCAGCTGTGCGTGGCGCTCTACAGCAGGCAGGCCCTGAGCGAGGCGGAGGGGGCGGCCGGTGAGGATGCGGAAGACGACCCGCTGGAGCTGGCCTTCCTCGGGGAGCTCATGCTGTCTGAAGTGCTGCCTGTGCCGGAGAAGGATGGCAACGGCAAGGTGCCAGCTCACCACTAAATGCAACCCCTGGCGCCGCCGTAGACCAGTGCACAAGTCTAAGGAGCCTCCCCACGTCAAGCCCTGTGTCAAACTGCACAAACCGAGGTGCCTCAACACCCACCCTCACGTCAAGCCCTGTGCCGTAAACCGCTGCACAAATCCGAGGTGCCTCAACACCCCCCACACACACACATATCAAGCCCTGCGCTGTAAACCAGTGAACAAATCCGAGGTGCCTCACCCCCGCGCACACACACACACATTGGCAGCAAGCCCCTGCGCTGTAAACCAGTGCACACATCCGAGTGTGCCTCACCCCCCCCCACACACACACATATCAAGCCCTGCGCTGTAAAACCTAGTGAACAAATCCGAGGTGCCTCACCCCGCACACACACACACACACATAGCAAGCCCTGCGCTGCAAACCAGTGCACACATCCGAGTGTGCCTCCACACAGATATCAAGCCCTGCGCTGTAAACCAGTGAACAAATCCGAGGTGCCTCACCACCCCCCCACACACACATAGCAAGCCCTGCGCTGTAAACCAGTGAACAAATCCGAGGTGCCTCACCCCCCGCACACACACACACACATAGCAACCCCTGCGCTGTAAACCAGTGCACACATCCGAGGTGCCTCCCCCACACAGATATCAAGCCCTGCGCTGTAAACCAGTGAACAAATCCGAGGTGCCTCACCCCCCACACACATAGCAAGCCCTGCTGTAAAACCAGTGCACAAATCCGGAGGTGTGCCTCACCCCCCGCACACACACACAGATATCAAGCCCTGCGCTGTAAACCAGTGCACAAACCGAGGTGCCTCAACAACCCCCCACACATCTCAAGCCCTGCGCTGTAAACCAGTGAACAAATCCGAGGTGCCTCGCCCCCCCCACACACATATCAAGCCCTGCACCGTAGACCAGTGACCTGGCCCTCTTTGACTGGCCTGCATGACCTGACCCTCTTTGACTGGCCTGCATGACCTGGCCCTCTTGACTGGCCTGCATGACCTGGCCCTCTTTGACTGGCCTGCATGACCTGGCCCTCTTTGACTTGCCTGCATGACCTGGCCCTCTTTGACTTGCCCTGTTTTTTCGCCCTTCCCAAGCCCCGCTCAATCTCTGAAGACAGTCGGAGTGCATGCAGGTGTCGCCTGCTTGATCCAGCACTTGAAGAGGGGGAGGGGAGGGGTCTGACGGGGGGGGTGCGGAGTCCGCCAGAATGGGAATCAGGCTGGGTGGGCCGAGTCGTACACGCTGTCGGTGGCCATGGATCTAAGTCCAGTGGAGAAAAAGAGGGCTCGAGGGGAGGCGATGAAGGAGTGGATCTATGGGACTGCCCGCGCCACGGGGGCGGCGACGGTCGACACCGGGCGCCAGGTGGGACGGCTGGTGGCTGCAGTCCCCACTGCTGTGGCTGCAGCTCCGGGGGTGATTGGGGGCTGGATCTCGAAGGTGCAGGTGCCCTGGTGGGGCAGCGCGGGGGAAGAGGAGGAGGGCGAGGCTGGAGCTGAGGCCAAGGAGGGTAGCTCCGCGGAGGCTGGTGGGCAGGTGCCACAGGATGTGGCCTCCACTAGCTTTGATGTGGGCGGCGGGAAAGAGAGTGGCAATGACGAGGCGGCTGCTCTCGGCAATCAGGTGCCACCCTCATGCGAGCCCTCTCCAACCTTCACCCCTGGCGGCGAGCTCTGGCCGGATGCCGCCGTGCCAAAAAGCAGCGCCCCACGATATGATGACCTCGCTTGCGATGCTGCTTCACACCGATGACCTCGGTGCATCAGCGGGCTCGCGCAGCTGACTGGCGCGTGCCCCTGCAAATGCATAGCCGATAGATACAGGTGGGAGGGGGGGCATTCAGGAGCTGGAGAAATCTGACCTGCAGGGCGGGAAAAATCCGACTTCCGAGGAGAAGGAAGCGAAGGTTCGCAAGACGGTGCGCCCCTCGCAAGGTGCCTACATCCAGATCCGGCCGTTGCTACCGCGAGGTGTACATATCGAATGGCCATAGAGACTGGCGGAAAGCCGAGACGTCAGGCCGGACAGGACGTGGGGTGTAAGGTGGCAGAGGGTGGCAGTGCCGAGGCTTGGGATGACGAGGGGGCTGGGGATACAGGCGGCGGCAGTGGCGGCGGCAGTTGCAGCGGTGGAGGCAGCCGAGGCGTTTGTGGCTTCCGCGGCAACTGCGCCGAAGCCCACGCAGCTGCGCTTCGAGCTGTGCTTTGTGCCAAGTGGCGGCAAGAAGAGAAGCGCCGTGCCCTTGACCGCCCTTTCGTCCCCCCTCCCGCCATCCTCAGGACGCCTTAGTGACCCTTCTGCAATCCCAACTCTGAGGACCCCGACGGCCAATGGCACAACGGCGCTGGCAGGTGAGCTCTGACCGCTGCTGACTGCGGACGCGCTCGCAGGAAGCTTCCCGAATGCGCCCGCGAGGACGCTTTGCTGCGGAGCTGCTGGATGAGAGCACGGGCTAGGAGGGCCCCCCTTGCGGTGGCGTGCGGTGAAGTGGGGGCGCTCACGGTGTGTGCGGTGGAGGTACGCGAGGATGCACTCGAGGCACTCCACCTCTGCCAACAGCACCGCGGCAGCTTCGCACAGCATGCACCGCGAATGCCAGTGCCACTTGAAGGGACATGTTGATCAGACTCGGTGGATCAAGCTTATTTTTTTACTGGTGGATGCGCCGCCCAGCGAAGGCACGGTCGAGTGGTTCAGAGTGTAGGGGGATGTTCGAAGCGCATCCGGTCCGCAGGATTCCTTAAGGGTGGCGAAGGGAGATTGGCTTTGAACTCCTCACCATGCGTGAGGCTCAATGGTTGACACCTGGGCTGTGGAGGGATGCAGCAACCGAGGAGGACGTGCTTGTGTACAGCCTCCCGCCCAGCTTGCCGCCAGCTCTGCCTGCCAAACGCGTCCACTATCCGTACGAGGCAGTTTCGGACGCAGCAGTGGTAATGCAGGAGTCCGCGCAGTTGACTGCCAACCAGATGCGGCTGGAGGAGGAGCAACGCGCCCTCCTGCAGGGGCAGCAGGCCACGGCCACACCCGAGTTGGAGCCGCTGTCTGCGGCAGACGCGTCCACGGAGGTGCTGCCTGGGCGTTTCTCTGGCGGCTCTCGGCTATCCCCCATTTGGCCGCTTTCAGAGATGTTGCAGATTCCACAGCACTCAGCCGTCAGTGCCACCTGTGCTGCCTCCGGGTGATTGGGTGGCACGCGACGATGCATCGAAAGTGTTCCAGGTCTGCACCTTGTCGTGTACGCGCCTCAGGTCATGGCGACAGCCAGCCCTGGGACGCTCACGCATGCCCTCGGAGCCGCGCCCTGGAGAGCTGCCATCAGCAATGAGCCGCGGGTCGTTGGTGCTGGAGAATGCAGCATTGGTTGCATGGCTTGGAGCCTCTGACGAGGATGCGGAGTGCGCACAGGGCTTGCACAAGGACGCTGTGGAGCAGGAAGAAGCAGGCGTTGCACATGCCGACCCCTCAAGCTCGCATGTACGTGCGCGGAAGAAAGACGCCTTATCTGCCACTGTAACACAGCTGCGGGATGTGATGACCGCAGCCGCAGAGGCGGCGGCACAGTCCCGAGATGAAGAGCAGCTGAAGGCCGTGGAGGTTCCGAACTTCTCTCCTGCCTTGTCATCCTGGCCCGCAGTGTTGCGCACTTGTGCAGGTTGTCCACGGGAATCTAAAGTGAGCCAAACAGATGCTCAAAAGTAGACACTGCTTGACAGGGTACAGACCGCCCATTCTGTTGGATGGTGGGGTAGCGTGAATGCCTCCCAGTGACGAATGTTCTTGGGCAGTGGATCGTTCTTTATTAGCTGGTTCTGTGCATTCGCCTGTATGGGACCGCAGGAGATACTTGAGCGGGCAAACGCCATGCTGGAGACGGCATCTAAACAGATGAAGTCGAACGAGACCGCGCTACGTGATAGATAGCATGAGCCGAATAGATGACGGTGCGCAATTTATTGAAGCTTTGAGAATTGCATCAGGATTGTCGAGTTGGAACCATGCAGCACGATTAGACTTGCAACCATATAGCGCATTGTCAATGGGCGTGCCGTGACATGTGGTGAGCACTGTAATTGAAATTACCTGTGCTGCTGATGTCTTGACTGGGCTTATGTGATAGGCACATGCAACCACACGCAGTAGAGCCTGCTTGAAAACTTGCGTATCCACATATGTTGCCATGAATATAAATTACTTCTAAAAACGTGGCGTTGACCGAGCACCCTCTATATATAGTTTACCATTTCATTTAAACGTTATATTATCTTAATTAGCTGCACTGTGCGTAGTGCTGGCCACGTAAGTAGTGTCGGTTTTGATATCATCCCCGCCAGCCCTTGTATGTATACCGAATTACCTCCTTCGTCGTTCAATGAGCTAAAGATGCCGTGATTATAGCGGGCGCTAGGCACCAAAAGTGACGCGATGCGGTTGTCGTGCTACGCACTTTCAGAATTTATTTAAAGATGTGCATTATGCCTGCTGCTTATTATACTTTAATAATGGAGCCTGATGCACTCGTTTACGCGGGATGCGTGTATGTTACACGCCAAGTCCGCCGCCAAATCTCAGAGTAGAAATTGTGTTTTTCCTTAGTCGGTTTTGTCATACAAGATTGAATAGTACATCTTGCAATTGTAGGCTCTCTTTGGCGGACTTGGCGTGACATTTTTTTTTCTACGCCAAATCCGCCAGGCGGACCTGCCGCAAACATCGGCGCGAACACTCGCGCCGCGGACCTGGCGTGTTAGGTGCTTATGTTACACGCAAGGTCCGCCAAATCTCAGAGAAATTGTGTTTCCTAAGTTGTTTTTATCATATAAGATATTCAATGGCACATCTTGCAATTGTAGGCTCTCTTTGGCGGACTTGTAATATATATGTAGTTGCTTGGTTCAAATCGCACAATGCGTGGTGATAAGGTCTTCCTTGGGGAACATGCGCGGACACTGCTCCAAGAAATCCCTATCGCAACCAAGATTGGCGGGGGTGCTTTCTGTAAGCGTGGATGCACCCGAACGTTGACACAACTCATCCACCGACACGTGCGGGGCTGTGCAGATACGTGCCGGAGAGGATGGGCCAAGATATGCGATAACCGCCGAGTGATGGGCGGACACGTTGAGGGGTTTGTTCAAATGTTGGTCAAGATGCCATGGTTGCCACCCCGATAGGGTCGAGAGAACGCCGCTCTTCTTGCCATTTCGCTGCACCAGATCCATGTTGATGAGAAACGCACAATTCTCAAAATAAATGTGTAGTCTTCCTTCACGCCTTTCAAGAGCTCCCCCGCCCTTCACGTGTTCCACGTAGATGTCCAAATGCTTTCGGTCTTCCTCGTGGAGGGGGTCTCAGCTACGTCGTGCCCCCTGGCACAACTCTCCCCCCTTAGGAGTGGACTTTCCCCTGAAACCACGACTAATGCACGAATCTACATATAATGGCGTACAGGGGTCTCGATAGCTGCACTCGAGGTCCATCTGCTCATCAGCGTGACAGAAGGGCTTCATCAAGGATCACGTTGCCAACGCTCATTCCCATATTCACCCGACCGCGCACAACTAATATCTAAGGCAGGTCTTCAGTCTTCGTCTCTTCCTCGCCGTAACTTAATCGTACTCCGTCGGCACCTCCGAAAGTCAAGTGCTGGAACAGATGTCGTAGTAGATGATTTGGGAAAGGAAACACAACATGGGACTTCTGCATTCCTGGTGTGTCACCCCTGGGTCCAAGCTGTGAGGTTTCAGGATGCATTCCTGTCGCCCGACGGTATGGACAAGGGGTAGCCGCTGTGCATTGCAGCAAGGACTCGGGCGATGGCGAACTCGTCCAGATACAGGTGGGCTTCTTGTATCGTTTCCCCATACATGCAGTGCGTGCAAGTAAGAGGCGCCGGAAGTTGGCTCATTACCGGCCTGAAACGCAAAGCGCTATGGTAACGGCTCATCGGGTTCACCACATACCAGTGTTGAGGTCGAAGGTACTCGATGATGTCTAGTGTGCGTTGTACGCACGCGTCCACTGTCACAAAGTCTGGCGGACCTCCCTGGTACGAGCCTGGCTGTACTGAGTACAAGGGGGGCTTGCCCATACTACGTCGAAGTTTCCTGGGGGGTATCTCCAGCAATCCCAGCCCTCGATGGCCGCCACGTGAGTCGGCTGCCATACAGGGTCAGAATCCAGTGTCAATGATGTCGACATCGGGAAGCAACGAGCAAATTCTCTTTCTAATAAATCTGTTCCACTGAATAACACCCGTATTCGTACTGGTCGGGCATCAATCGCAGCGCCGAGGGTGTTAACGTAGGTGGTCTCTCCTTTACTCGTCACCTCGCCCCTGCAATCTGACACATTTCGCGTAGTGTGTGCGTGATGTGTTCGTAGTGTGCACCGCGTAGTGTGTGCGTAGTGTGTGCGGGATTTCGGTCACGTACTGTGTCACGAACACACTACGCAAATATGCGGAATATGTGTCCGCGACGCGTCACGGACACATGCATCGCGACTTATAAACTACGCACAGACTGCGCACACGCATCACGCACATACTACGCACAAACTACGTACAGGCACTGCGATCACGCAACGCAATGTGACCGGCACGCACACTACGCACACACTACGTACACACTACGTACAGGCACTGCGATCACGCTACGCATAGACTGCGCACACACATCACGCAAAGACTACGCACACACCACGCACATGCAGTGCGATCACGCTACGCACAGATTGCGCACACACATCACGCACAGACTACGTCGTACAGACATTGCGATCACATTACGCACAGACACTTCGCACAGACTACGTACAGACATTGCGATCACACTACGCATAGACACTACGTACACATTACGCAAACACTACGTACTGACATACAGTAAACACTCAGTATTAAGGAATTCACCGTTAAGGAATCAGCCAGCGTTTTTTTTTTTTTTGGGGGTCACGATTTTAGTGATTTGGCTGGCTGGACCAAAAAGAATAAGGAAGAGGTCCGAAATAAGGAAGGCCGTCGCTGGCTGGCATGCTTTCGGCAATCTTAAAATAAGGAATTGCCGCTGGCATAGCTTGACGCGGTGCACGTGGCTTTAGGCTAATTATTGCACATGGCATTAGGCAATTGCAGGCAGTTCTTCGTAGTGAGACTGTGATAGTATGCCGCCCTTCATGTCCGTGTGAAGCTCTCTAAGCTGTTGCCTACTCGCTGGGTCCATTTTATCACTTCGAAAAATCAGCACACAGTTTTCTCGAAAATTTCAGTTTGTAAGGCTGAGGAAGATAACGAATGGCGCTGGCTGGCTCATGAATCGCGTTCCTTCTAATGAACGAATTCATTAGCACGCTGGCGCTGGCGGGGGGGTCACGATTTTAGTGATTTGGCTGGCTGGAGCCAGATCTCTGTTTCATTAAATATGAGTGTTTACTGTAGCGACCACACTACGCACAGACTACGCGTTAAATGTCCGAAATCACGAACAGGCTACGAACATACTACGCATTACCTATCCAAAATCACGAACACACTACGAACATACTACGCATTACATATCCAAAATCACGAACAAACTACTAACACACAACGCACAAGCATTATGCACATACTACGCGCATGCAATGCTATCATATCACCCTCGAAAAGGGTACATATGCACGCAATGGTAGGTACACCTTTGGTGCGCCTGTACGAAGACGCACCAAAGATGTACAAGGCCACGCGTTACTACCAAGCTACATGCACGATACCACAAGATGTTTACGGAAACGTATGCGTGTAAAGTGTTTCCGTATGTTTGCTCGTGCAAGCGGTGCGAACATGCGTGTTCACGTGCGTTCACTATGCGTATGCTATGCGAAATACACCACATAAGATAGGTAGGGAACACTCGAGCATCTTTAATACAATTTACAATGTAACTAGCTAGGCGCAAAGGAATACAAATATGACTATCAAATTCTATCATACCAATACGCAAAATAATGTTCTACTCGTGCACATTCTGTTTATAAGATGCCAATCTAAAAGCAACCTATCACTCTAGAACGTTTGAAGGGATGCTGGAAGTTGACGTTGTACTCGAGGCGGTCGATTTTCTCCATTTCGCCTTGCTCCAAAACAGCCGATCTGAAAAGGAAAGTAAAAAAAAACGGAAATGCACCAAATAATCCTTTATTGAAAACATAATTAGCAACCTAGCAACCTCAAATAAAAGCGAACATGAATGCGAGTTGAAAACCTAATATGACTTCGCCACTCGAACGTTTTCAGCGGATCTGAAAAACGAAACCAACCAACTAACGTTTAGTAAAGATGAAAGAAATTAGAAGGCATCAACGAAAGAAACAAAGGAAAATAAAAGGGAGTTGTGGAGTGGGTTGGATTTGAACCAACTATTATTTTCGAGTGCAAAGGACTCGCGGGATTTTCCCGTTCACTTTTATTATTGAAAGCTCCACGCATGCCAAGGATGAGCGCGCGAAGCATACACAAAATAATGCATACGCGTATCGAAAACCTACACGCTACAAACCTGTGCCATATTGCAGTCTGCGAGAATTAAAAATATCACAGCACGCAGCTCACTGGCGAGGCTGCTGCAACACTGCTGACGGCGAACTGTGACGAAGTGTTGAATAACGGGAGTTTGAACTTTACCGTTCAGAAAAAAATAATTACACTCTGGCTTACTACAAAGCGACTGGCATGCACCAAGCAACAGAGGCATCCGATATTACACGGACCGCGACTTACATGTACACCGGGCGATACCACCGGTACACATGCGCAACGCTTTACCCGGCGCGGGCGGGGCATGCAAGGCTGCAATGACGATTCACGGATGCGAAGTTGTATGGCACTGAGATTAATGTATGCGTACAATAATGTACGCAACGTGAAATTGCGGTGACGAGGCGCACCAAGTTTCAGTATATAATGTCGCAAAATATAATAGGTCCTCGACCGTATCTGAAATTCGTACCAAATATCACTGAAATAAGTTACCAATAACTATGCTAACACGTATATAATATGTTGCAATGTCTCGGTAGCCGGATGTATACGTGCACAATATATATGTAACAAAGCTATCCTGAGCGGCACTTTGGACTCCGCTAGTTAGCTTACACACAAACAATACTGGCAATCCGTAAGTATGGACGTGACTCGGTGACTGAAGCTCCATGACGTGGAGCTCCATGACATGGCGCATGTGACCATGCAGAAGCGACTTCTGACATTGGCTTCAGAACCGATTCGTCGTTTTTACGCTCCGTCGCTACGATTCAAGCTAGCAACCACGCGGCGACTCACGATTTCCGTTTGCGACACAGTCACATCCGCCCTGAACAGAACGAACGACGGTTGCTGTCGATGGCGCTCTCGCTGTCGATGGCGCTGTCGATAAGCATAACCCTCGCCTGGCGCTGGTCGACGACGTCCCCGAATGACATGCCAGACTTTTTTCTTCACGAGGAGCCCATGCTTTCGTATGGTTCGCAATGCAAGTCGGTTTCAGCACAGAAACCTTAAAATCCTCGCAGCGAGCAGACAACCGGGCACACGTTTCTGCGCAACGAATCTTATCTCGGGACAAAAATCTCTGCTATTAGGCTTGGAGCAGGCACGGTCCTGGCGCTGCCTGGAAGCTCGTCCTCCGCAGTGACGCCGTGCTCACCTGTGCGGTTGTGCTCGTGCGGACCCCAGCCTCGCGGTTCATAGATTCGCACACCAAGGACACTTGCTTGGGATGATGTTGAGGTGACTTTTCACCTTTTCATATTAAGTGGCAAAATGAGTCACCGTTCACGAACCTTTATTCCTATCTTGCGATCATACCCAACGGTATGGCTACACGTGATTACTGTACGTAGGAAAGCACGTTGTGTCAACGTGCTGTTTTCCATGTTTGTGTTGTGGAGTGTTGATGTTTATATCCCGCGTACAATGTGCGTGAAGAGGCCGCAGTTGGAAGAACTCAGTTCGCGGCTTGGGATTAAAGCCAACGGTCTGGCTGACGGGGCGGGGCGTCTGTGGCGCAGGGCATCCTGCGAAGGCTGCTGTTGGCTGCGGCAAGCTTCGTTTTAGAATTTTCAGAGGGCGTTCCCCACAGTGAATACAGTAATCACTCACCAATAAGAAAGTCCTAAATATGGGGTCAGCCAGCGAATTTCGTCAAGTTGTGACCCCCCCCCCGCCAGCGCCAGCGACCTATGAAATTGCTAAGAATAAGAAATCCCGATTTCGTAGCTCAGCCAGCCAATTTCTTATTCTTATTGCTTAAGGAGGAGGCAGCCAGCTATAATGAAATTGGCACTCAGCGACGGCCACAGTGGTAAAATTTTAGTATGGATCCTGAAAGCCGTGAGCAGACATGTGATAGTTGATAAGTCACTTTTCGCCGACCAGCCAACGTTTGCACCTCCGTTCGAACAACTTCAACAGTCTGTATGATATTTTTATTGAGATAAATTGTGTATAAGCATCAAAATCCTTGTTAAATCAAGTAAACCCACCAAATAACCCAGCCAAAATTTCTTAACTAGTTTTCACTATGATTCAAGCCAGCCAGCCCCTTGATTTCTTATTTTGGCCAATTTCTTAAGAAATTAAAGCTAGCCAGCAAATTTCGTCAAGTTGTGACCCCCCCCCCAAACGCTGGCTGGTTTCTTATTGCTACTATTTCTTATTGGTGAGTGATTACTGTAACGCTTTATTTCTGCTGCACTGCGAGCTGTAATTCGAACTGGTAGGTGGGTGAACTGAGGAAGGGAAAGTGGAACGAGGGGTTGCAGTCTCAGTGGGACATACCCCCACTGAGCTCAGATTGAAATCCTGACAGCTCCGTCTCGGGCGCACACACGGCTGGGCACTGCGCAGTCGAGTGTGCGCCCAAGACTCAACGGCATTCGCTGTGCATAGCATTTTGCAACACTTGCGTAAGATAGGTAAGCCCGCAACATATCACACAGCATAGCAGGGCACGGCAGCCGGCTCCGGGAGTGGCGTCTGGAGATTCGGCAATGCAGAGCACAGAACCGCATATGCATATCACAGCACAACACAGCATGCGCATACGCATATCTATCATAGCAGTGCACAACGGAGAAATGCATGTTCAGAGCATAACAAAGCACAACATTTGCACATGCATAGCAACGCACAGCACAGCACAGTACAGCAGGGCATCCGGCTCTAGGAGTAGCATCCGCAGGTCAGGCGCTGAATGGCACAGAAGAGCATATGCAAATCACAACAAAGCATAACACGGCATGTGCATATGCAAATCACAACAAAGCATAGCACGGCATGTTCATATGCATATCACAGCACAGGATAGCATTATCACGGCACATCACAACACAGCTTTTGCATATGCAATGCACAGCATAGCACGACACAGCTTTTGCATATGCAATGCACAGCATAGCACAACACAGCTTTTGCATATGATGCAATGCACAGCACAGCAAAACACAGCTTTTGCATATACGATGCACAGCACACCAGAAAACAACATAGCATTTGCATAGGCATATCACACCCTAGCATAGCATTTGCATAAGCATATCACGACCCAGCATAGCATTTGCATAGGCATATCACAACACAGCACGACGCAGCATTCGCATATGCATAGCACAGCACAACATAAGCATATGCATCATATGCATATGCATGTGCATATGCATGTGCATATGCATGTGCACCGCACAACTTATGCATATGCATATCACAATACAACATATATATGCATATGCATATGCATATGCATATACATGTGCACAACACAACACAACACAACACAACAAACACAACACAACACAACACAACACAAACACAACACAACACAACACAACACAACACAACACAACACAACACAACACACAACACAACACAACACAACACAACACAACACAACACAACACAACACAACACAACACAACACAACACAACACAACACAACACAACACAACACAACACAACACAACACAACACAACACAACACAACACAACACAACACAACACAACACAACACAACACAACACAACACAACACAACACAACACAACACAACACAACACAACACAACACAACACAACACAACACAACACAACACAACACAACACAAGAACACAACACAAAGACAACACAACACAAAGACAACACAACACAACACAACACAACACAACACAACACAACACAACACAACACAACACAACACAACACAACACGGCGCAACATATGCATATGCGTATCACAGCACAACATATGCATATCACACCACGGCATATTCTTAGCAATTGCATATGCAGATTCCGGAGCCGTGAGAGGCCCCCATGACCCTCCCGGCGATAGTGGAGTCGGGCCGGGCGGACCACGCGACCACCTGCAGCCCCGCCCGCGGAGCCCCTCAGAGCTACATACAACCCAAAATCGATGTCCACCCATCGCAGCCAAGGTTGTCAATCATATCTAAAACCAATCTGATCGTTTGATAATCAGCCTGATTGTCGGATCTGATCGTCGGATCGTCGGATCTGACCATCTCATCACCTGATATATCACTACTAAGCATCTGATAATCAGCTTTTGACTGATTGACATCCTTGATCGCAACCATTCTTTGCATGCTCGGGACATTCGGAGAAATTCGGTATCTCCGATGTATGTCGGGCCTTTGCGGAGCCGTGAGAGGCCCCCATTCTGACCCCCCATTCGATTATGGAGTCGGGCTAGGCGGGCCGCGCTGCCACCTGCAACCCCACCTACGGAGCCGCCCCCTCGGAGCTACGTACGGCCCAAAATCGATTTCCACCGATCGCAGCCATCCTTTGCATGCTCGGAACATTCGGTATCTCCGACCTATGTGGGGCTTTTGCGCTTTGCGGAAACCTGAGAAGCCCCCATGACCTCACATGCGATAGTGGAGTCGGGCTAGGAGGCCCGCGCTGCCACCTGCAGCCCCACCTGCGGAGCCCCTCGGAGCTACGCGACTTTGAAAAGTCAGAGGTGTACCTAAGCTGGATGCAAGAGGAAACCAAGGTGGTGGTGGCGACGACAGCTTTCGGTATGGGAATTGATAAACCAAATGTGCGGTGGATTGTGCATCATTCAATGCAGGGAAGATATCTTCCTGGGATTGGCCGGCCCGGGGCCGTGTCACGGAGGCCCGGGCCGAAGGCGGGCCGAAGGAAAAGTTGCGGATGGGCCGAGTCGCATTGAGGGGAAAATCGATAAATTTCCAAAATTTTATCGATTTTTGACAAATTGTCATACTTAAAATTAAAATTTTGCGCCTGCGGCGGGCAATTTTGGGTTCGGGCCGAGACGGACCGAAATGTGGCCGAAGTAAATTCCCAATGCGGGCCGAGTCACCTCCGCGGAAGATATCTACCCTGATTCAATGGCGGCGCATTCGCTTGACGGGTATGTACAAGAGATAGGACGAGCGGGCAGAGATGGGAAGGACGCATGCCATTGTCATTATTCTCAGCGTAAATGTTATATTATTATGGGAAGGACAGTAACCACGGTACGTGTCGGCTACTATACTCGCCACATGACTATAATAGGCTCGCATCCTCTTTTACTGATGTACAAACACATGACGCAATAAGGCATGATCAATTGAAAGTGATGAAAGATTTTTGTGACGAGAAGAGAATGTGCCGCCATAAGAAGATAGCAATGTATTTTGGAGATCAAGGTAAGGTTTGCGCGGAGTCCAAAAATGCAAAAACTTTTCAAAAATCTTTTATTTGATAAATAGGTTGCCCAGAGCACCATGTACATATTGCGCACTTCAGGTATCAAATTGACCACGTTATGAAAAGTTATGGTCGATACCGCTCGGTCACCCCCCATACTTAACCATACTTCGTAAGCGCAAACTTAAATCGCTCGTATCTCAAAATCTAGATTTTGAAAAGTTTTTGCATTTTTGGACTCCGCGCAAACCTTACCTTGAGATACAAGCCGCATGTAAGAACACACACAGTGAAGCACTACTAACAGGTGTGCAACGCTCGCATATGTCAACCGTGAAACTGTGAAGCTATACACAAGATAATACGAAGTGATATAGCTTCCGCTGAAATGAATGTGATGACAGCCCCTAGGAAGTCAGGTGTGGAAATGACAGATGCTAGAATGAACTGTCTGACTACCGAAGTCGATATCGGAGATGGCGCTGATGACAGTGAAGTAGTCATAGTAGTCGAGCCGTATCGGTGATGACACAGATGACTATGTCACTGTCGGCGTGCCAAATCCAGCACACCACCTCGAGTGAGGTGGGCAGACCAGAATGCATACACTCATACCAATCTCCAGTCCAGACCAGAAAGAACCACAATCATGTCTGTCAGGGCTGAAAACCCCCAAAAAGCTGGACAAAGTCCACACGGTCCTGGCAGACCTATCAGCTCCCTGTCTCTAGTGCCGCCCCTCCACCGGGGGAATAGTGTACTGCTGTGCCCTGGAGGTCCGCACACCGCGGTGTCTTGCAGCCGGATGCTTCGTCAGGGATATGACAAGGAGTACCCGAAGGCAGGTCCAGGTCACCCCATCACCGTCAGACTTATAGACAAGGGAAGATGTAGGGAGGGCCACAGCTGGTGGAGGCAGAGGCTCTCACGTACGAGACAGGTGCCGGTCACGGGTCCCCGAAGGGTACATACGGTCGTAGGAGTCAAGGTACGGCATGCGGCATTCACATAACAGGTATTGTGCATGCTTGCTAAACCTCTAGGCTAACTGTCAAACTATCAGCTGGTTGTATTCCGTAGATATTTTCAAAACCAAATCATAAAGTACCTGCGAGGCATAGTCAGATACAAAACCCAAAACAGGACAAAACAGAGGTTACTCATCACAGTCAGATCAAGCTGCTGCTTTCTGAGTAGACCTCCATGTCGAAAATCCAAAAGATCTGGCAGCCTGAATAACTGCCTTTTGCATATCCATGTAGCTGTCAAAGAGCATGTTGAAGTAGAGCACAGTGTTCTTGGTGGGAGGAACTGGCTTGGTGTACGGGTCAGCCGGGTTCTTCTCCGAAGGTACACTCCAGCAAATAATCCAGCCCAGTCTGACGAAGTCTCTGAGCATATGGAATCTGACCAGAACATGCTTGATTTTCTGGGATAGGGGAATGTTCTCAGCAATAGACCTGCATGCATCATTATCCAGTAGAAGAGGAATTGGAAGCTCTAATCTGGGGCAGGTAGCTGAGGCTGGTAGGTACTCTGTGCTCCTCATATTCTGATAGTCCACTGGCTTGCGGTCTGATTCTGAATAGATTTCAAGCTCATCTGTTACTGACTTGCCATCAGGCCTGACACCACCGACTCCTGTACCCGTAGGTGTAGTATAGTCCGGGAGCTTAGTAAGAAGAAGGGTGCCTGGCTGTAATCCAGGGTAACTGAATGCAATATCGGTGGCAACCCGTTCTGCTGCGGTGATTTCGGAATCCAGGCCAGTAGTAGAGGGCGGTTGTCCCTGAATAGGGTGCTGAATGAAACCGAATATTTATGTCAGCATAAACATAAGAGACACCACCCGTTGAGCCGCAGTAGATGCTGCTACATATTCTGAACATGTAGATGATGTTTCTGTGATAGTCTGTCTGACTGTACCATACTGTAGAATCATACCACAGAAGAATATAACCATGCCAGAGTATGACCTAGCTGAATTTTCCAAGTCTCTGGCCAGGTCAGCATCGGAGTACACAAAGAGTGTGAGCACACGTGCCGGCCTATCAGGGTAGTAGAAGGCCATCCTGTAGTGTGCCGTGCAATCCAGATACTGCGCAATTCTGATAAGAGCCTTCATGGAGTCCTCTGAGGGACAGGCCACTAGGTAGATAACAGCATAGTAGATATCTGGCCGTGAGGTGCGGCTGTGCCAGAGCAGAGACCCAAGGATAGACCGATAGGGCTTGACCAGTGTGAGGTCAGGGTCTGCTGGTTTTGTAATCGCCAGTTTAGAGTCCATAGGGGTGCGGAAGAGTCTCTCGGGTATGTTATTAGTAGTCACAAGGTCTTTAATCTGCCGTGACTGATTGAGGTAGATTCCCTGATCATCATGCTGTACTGTCATCTGAAGGATAGAGGATATAGGACCCAGGTGTTTGGCCTTAAAGGTTGTGCTGAAAGCTGTCCAGAAGACCCTCTCGAGAGCCGTAGAACAAGCCATACCAAAGTCATCCACATATACCACACACATAGCCTTAACCGTAGGCGTGTAAATGAAATAGATACAGGCATCATGTGTAGACTGTCTGAATGACTGTCCCATGTACTGGAAACTGAGCATAAACTGTTTAACCATCCTCTGCCATGATGCACCGGCAATCTTGAGACCATATAGTGCATATGATAGTAATGCATAGCTGTATCCCTTAAAAGAATAGCCAGAAGAAAAGTGGATCCACACAGGGAACTCAAGCTTAGCATGCATAAAAACGACGAACGCTCTGAATTGGAAGAAGTCACTCCTTCCAATTTTTTTATTTTTTTGGTTTTTGGTTTGAAATGCTTCCAAAATGATCATGAGTGACCGGAATGTCGTTGGTTCATCGCCGGGTGCCCCGTACGGCCGTGTGTCGCTTGAATTGGATAGGGTTTCCTTACGTATGTACCCGACTAACCCGTGATAGTGCGAAACAGATAGCAAGTTCGGAGTGGTTTGAGTTATAGTTTGTTATATGCTTATGAAATGATACTAAATATGATCATGAGCTGTGCATGCATGGGAAACAAGTCAAGAACAGGTGCTTGTGGCAAACACGTCAGCAACAAATGCTTGTGAGATGCACTTATTTTGAAGTGTACAGTCAAGTAGTAAACAATAGCAATACTAAATAACAACTACTTCCCCGCCATGGAGTGGAAAAGCTCGAGGATCTTCTCGGACTTGCCCTCCTCGCCTTCTTCGGGATCCACATCCCCCGAGACGATCTCCTTGTGGATGTTGAGCTCGATCTCCGCAGCCGCCACGGTATCCTCGTTGTCGCTCTTCAAATCGGCTGCCAGTTGTTTTGCAGCCTTCTGGCAAGCCGATAAAAATGCGCGGAGCTCGTCTCCGCGCATCCTTTTCTGCGGTGGTTTTTTCGGGGTCCTTTTTCCGGGGGCCGCCGGGGGAGCCATGAGCTCCTTGAGCTTCCCTTTTTGGCCTCCCTGCTCCGTGTTATTCAACAGGTGCTGGGTACACGCCACCATCCCTTCGTGGGCGGCGGAGTTCTTTTCTTGGCCCGACCGACCGGCCGCCAGGCTGGTGAACTGCGAATACATGTTGAACATGAGCGCCATATGGGCGCCCTGTCTGCTCAGCTGCTCCTTTGCCAGGTCGGAGTTGCAGGCGAACGCCTGCTTGAGGTCGGACGTGTGTCTCTCGTCCTTCTCCCCCAGCAGCGTGGTGAAATGCTCAGCCGCCAACCGCCGGCCTCGCTCCTCCGCGGACTCGGCAGTCAGTTGGAGCCGCTCCTTCCCCTGCTGCTCCAACTCACGGCGAAGCTCCTCGCACACCTTCGCCTCCTTTTGCCGCTCGGCCTCCGCCAACTCCGCCCGGAGCTCCTTCTCCTTCAAGAGCACGGCCTGCTTCGCCTGCTCCTCTGTGGCCCCCCGAGCTGGAGTGGCTCCCCCGAGCGCCCTCTCCAAACTCCGCGCCTTCTCCTCCGCATGCTTCACCTTCAGCTCGGTCAGGCGGAGCTTCTCGGCGTACTTCTTCTCCGCATGCTCCTCCAATTTCGCATGCTTTGCCTTTTCCTCCTCCGCTGCGACCTTCTCCTCCCGCTGCCGCTTGTGGCCACTCACGCTCTTCGCCCTCGTCTTCTGCGCGCTCTTGGCCTTCTGCTCCTCAGCCTTCGGGAAGTCGCATGCGTCGCTTCCTGGTTGCCCGACCACTTGAAGGTGATCACCTCCCTGGCCATACCCTTTTGCAGGGTCTTGGTGGTCAGCGCCCCACCTTTTCCCCCACCGCCAGCCCCCTCGCGGCTGACCTGCGCCACGGTCATCTTGGCCGCATCCCGCGTCCGCTGAATGATGACGCCCATTGCCTGAGAAAAGGCGTACTGGAACGCCATCAAGCTGCGCTTTTCCTTCTCCAGGTCAGCCTGCGTCAAGGCAATCTGACGTCCCTGGGAGCTCTGCTGCTGCTGCTGCTGCTGCTGCCGCGGGGGTGAAGGGCCATGAACTTCTCGTCCCTCACCAGCAGTGCCTCCGATCCACGTCCCAATGGCAACTGCATGCAGCACCTGGAAGTCCCACCCCTCGAACCCCGAGCTTTTTTGCAGGAACACCAGGCCCTGCGCCTGGCCGCCGTTGGTGCGCAGCACATACCCCAGGCGCAGCACCCCGCCGTGCGCCATGGGCAGGTTTTCGTAGTCCTCTTTCAGGAGCACGGGCATTCTCGTGCAGACCAGGCCCGATGTCTTGTCGGGGTACAGCACGTCCGCCCCCCGAACACCTGCAGCTTGATGCCCGTGTCCATAAGGCCGCTCTTCGGCCCGTAAAACCGGGTGACGAAATTCCCCTTCATGGGAATGCCCGCTTTCGTCACCGGCTGCAGCTCCGCCCTGGGCACCGTCTTGAGGGCGCCCGTCTCCATCACGCCGACCTCCACCTTCTCCTCCGTGACAGAAGAATGGAGGACGACGACTTCGGAGCCCAACATTGCGAGGCCCCCGTCGAAGATGACGTTGTAGTCGACGCCCAAGAGGTTGGCAACGTCCTCGCCTTCCAAGCGCCTGCTTCGCCGGCGAGCTGCGTACTCCACCGTAAACTCCGTCAGGTTGTACACGGGCACATCCGATGACCTATCCACGTACGAATGTGCCCCCCGACGGACGTTCGGCCCCAGCTTTACGGCGTTCGACGGAATCGTCGGCCAGGAACAGCCAGGGTAGGCTTCCCCAAAGTGGAAAACCCCACGCCGGAACATTAATACCTCATATGCCTGCCCTACAAAAAGGGACTCCCTTGCACCACACCGCATGTGAGAACCCGGAAATATCCCCACTGGGTACCCTGGAGTGAAGCAAAAAATTAAGGAGAGTTCTGTGCCGTCTAAATGCGGGCTCTGCAGATCGGCCCCGGGCAGCGTCAGCAACGCAGACATCCCACCTTTCCCCTTGCGAAGTACGTCCGGTCGCACGGTGGTGCGCTTCCACCCTGGGTTTGCAATGGCCTGCCTCCCTACCTCCGCAATCATCCTCCCCAGAAAACACCTCCGATCCACGTCTCCTATCCACCTCCTAATGTCGTAGCGTGCATCCCGGTCCTCTGAATTCAGGTCGGCGAAGTTATTCAACCACTCCCCGGTCACGCAACCATGATCGTGCTCCTGCGGGGAAACTTCGACGCCCTCAACCCGTGCCACGCAAAACCCTTCCGTTTCCATGTCCCTCTCCCATCCTTCGGGCATTACCACACGGATATTGGACAGGTCGTCCTCACCTGGCGATGACGTTTCAGACTCATCCACCCGCCTTTCCTCCCAGCACGTTCTGGCTGACGGTCTCGCTGTCAGACTCCTCTGTGTGTGCTGCTGCTGCTGCTGCTGCTGGCCATCCTCTTGC
>LGRX02009959.1:24052-38263 GCA_001247695.2 Cymbomonas tetramitiformis | reverse complement strand
GGGGGGCACTGTGAAGACACACGCATCTGGGGGGGCATGGTGGACACACACGCATCTAGGGGGGCGCCTGCCGGGCGCATGGAACCGAGCTTGGGGCGCGCCTGCCGGGCGCATGAAAGTAAGCTGGGGGGCGCCTTGTCGGGCGCATGGAACTGAGCAGGGGGCGCACATGCCGGGCGCATGTGTGGTTTGGTGTGGTGTGTGTGTGGTGAGCAGCAGGAGCGATTGGAGCAACAGAGCATGCCGCGACATGACCAGCGAAGCCATCGAGGGAGCGTGGACATCGCCGTTGCTGTTATAACCCACATGATCTGATTAGTAGCCGACAAGAATGCTGTTGCCATAGGAATTAGCCACGAAGAAGTGAAAAATTCATCCATGGTAGAACGTACTTTGCAATCTTGCAAATGAATAGAGAGATGCGCTTAGGTTGGCGGGCGGCAATGTAAGTAAGGCATGTATATAAATGTAAATGTGTGTGGGGCATGCATTATGTTGGGGTAGGATTGTTGGTGTTACACGTAAACACATGTTTCAGAAATGTGACCGTGGCAAGGAGAGTGTGGGCAAGTCCCCGACTACACAAAGGTATCGGGTTGGCAGCCCAAAATTTGTGTGGATCTCTTCTTGTGGCGGGCCATGGGCATTCCAAGCAAGGAGGCAACTTTCTTGATTCAATCCTTAGCCACACACCGTGGAAAGCAAGGGGGGTTGAGTAGCGGTGTTAAGCGGCAATTATAGGTTGAATACCCTTCCAGAGGGTTGTCTACTTGGGAGGAATGCCCGTCACGTGCCCGAGCACACTTAATAATGGATAACATGAGTATAGGGGGGCATGAGCAACTTGCAAGAAGTGCCCTGGACGATTCAGGGCCTGAAAGGCATTTTCAGGGCCTGAAAACCATTTTCAGGCCCTGAAAACCATTTTCAGGCCCTGAAAACTCGAAAACCATTTTCAGGCCTTGAAAACTCGTTTTCAGGGCCTAAAAACCATTTTCAGGCCGGTTTTCAGGGCCTGAAAACGAGTTTTCAGGGTCTGAAAACGAGTTTTCAGGGCATGAAAAGGCATTTTTAGGCCTTATGTCAATTTTCAGGGCTTGGAACACTGTAAAAGTTCAGGCCCTGAACTTTTTTTTCAGGGGGCAAGATGGGGACATGAGAATATAATTCTAAACTTTATATAACACGAAAAGTGAATAAAAAGTTCAGGCCCTGAAAAAAAGTTCAGGGGGCATCTTAAGAGTGTGAATTCCAAATTTTCAGGCCCTGAACTTTCGTGTAAAACTTATATTAACCATGAGGTTTTTTCTAAGGTGTATAACTAGCCTAGTATAAAACAAGTTCAGACCCTGAAAGTGATTTTCAGGGCCTGAAAAAAAAGTTCAGGGGGCAATTTTTCAGGGGGCAAAAAAAAAGTTCAGGGGGCAATCGTAAGTAGCCCCCCATCTGCCGGATTTACTCCGCTGGTTACTGCCAACTTTTGTCTTTTAAAAAAGCCTCCATAGTTTGGCTCCATTGACCCCTTTCGAGCATATAGGCTATCCAAACTTTAAGCGAAACTAAGGAGCACCCTAATGATTTTAGTACCCGTTGAATCGCTGAAAACAAAAAGAGTATTTTCGAATGATTTGGAGGAAGTATAACTATAACGGGTTGTATGGGGGGCTATACCTATAACCTCACAACAACTCTGGTACGAACATCGCCATATAAAAAATGCAACCCCTGGTGACAATCTTCGGGAGCTCCTGATTTCCTTCGCAGCAGTCATATTGCCCTGCATGCCCTGCACCTTGCAGTTTCTTGTTTCTGCTACTTACGAGGATGATGCACTGTCAGCGATCATATCGAAGACGTAAACCATGGTTTGATGATGGTCGATTTGCGTGCTGTCTTTGTTTTTGTTTAGTGCAACCCGGAACGGAACAGAGGCTCAACAGGCTTAAATATATACCACTGCTATCTGCTATCACACAGAACTCCGTTACGATGTTTCAAATGGCTCATTTCACAACAGCAGCACGCTTTACAAGTTCGGGAGACATATTTGCATCCTGCCTTCTCACTACACCAGCCTCGAACCATTTCTTCGCCTGTGTGTAATGTTTCCAATATTGCAGATGCACCGATAGCAATTTTCCGGACTCGCTCATTTCCTCTTGCGCATCGCCGTCTGCCACCGGTTTCACATCTGCAATGCTCGGAGAGCAGGCCAACCTTTGTTCCTGCTGCTCCAGCACTCGTGCCTGTCCCATAGAGCAGCGATGCAGCACATAACTACTCCAGAAGGATTTCACCTATCAAGCCAATTTAGCGACCGTTCTACTGGTGCAGGATATCTTAAACCTTCCAAGAGTGTGTTGAACATAATCCGTCTTGAGAATCGCTTTCGCCTTTCACTGCATTTCAAGTCAACTCTATGAACAGCGTCGTTTCATGCCTGATATCCCTAAGATAGCATCGTACCATGCTCGACATCCCTAGAAGACATAAACAAAATACCATATTGGATATCCCAGGACACTATTGGACCATGTCAAATATTCCTAAAAAGTCATCTGCGCCATATCTGATTTCCCTAAGACATCATCGCACCATGCCTGATTTCCACATTACAACAATGACGCAGAACAAGTCGCAGTGCATTCTTTCCCATCCACAAAAACTGACAAAAAAAGCCAAAATTTCATCGGCGTGTTCGTCTCACAGATAATCTGCACATGTCCGTGGATGCGCGCAGAACGCAGACGGCACGTTCAGCCCAAAGAAGGAACATCAGGATCAAATGCCAAAGCATCCAACATGCCGCACGCACCGGCGTTGCCTCTGCATCAACATTCGGAGAGTGCGGGCCGGTTTCCGACAGTCCAATCCCTGCCCACCGCCACGATGACGTGGCAGGAACGCCCCCAATGCTTAGTGTGCCATAGAGATATCTTGAGGAAAATGCTCACACACAAGAGGTCCAACAGAATCCTCGATAGGGAGGTGCACCCACAGGTTCATGGCGCTGGAAGAGGTGGACACAAAAGCATGCGGCGCACTGCGCTGAAAGAGTCCAGGTCCAACTGTTTTGGGGCACGTCGGCGGAACTTCACACCTGTGTACCATCTTATGATAGAAAGGTCGGAGTTGTGGATCTCGGCAGGATGACAGGGTGACATGTGGGATGATGGGATGACAGACGGCGGCGCACCGAGGAGCAGAGCGCTTCTAGTCGCCACCTGGCGCTCCGCCGCGAGCCGCTGGTTGCGCTCTTCCAGGCCGCACCGAAACCGCGACGTCTGCTTCAGCTCACTCAGCGGCAGCACCTGCCGCAGCGCTTCAAGCTCCTCGTCCAGAGTCCGCTGGCCTAAGGCGGCAACCGGGGATGACACAGTGGCTTGCAGCCGCGGAGGCGGCGTCCCTGCAGCTGTCCGCCTCGCACCGGCACCGGCGGTCAGGTGCTAGAACTCAGCTCGGTGCCCGCAGCGGGTCCGTATTGACCAATTTTTGGAGGTGCAAAAACTAATGCGACTCAACCTCGGTGCGGCCTCCGTCTCGCGGTGCTGTCGCAGCAGCGCTGCTCCGAGGAGGAAGGCGACGTGTCTTTCGCTGATTGGGCACCTCGCCCGAGAGCTGGGGCACTCCATAACAACGAGTCTCAACCGCGCGCCGTAGCCACTCACAGTCCATCGCCTTCATGCCAAGCAAATCACCATGTTGGTGGTGCGACGCAGCACGACGTGTGGCGTGATGCGGCTGCCCGACTTGGAGCTGCGGCGAAGGGCCCCCATAGGGGAGCGCATCCTGAAACATCAGCCGCAGTGCAGCACTGGTGGGTGGGTCTCGGCACCTGCTCCGTGATTCTTGCGCCGGGCGTCTTCCAGGCGCAGCTCCAGCTGGCGCAGCCAGTGCCGCACGAGCCCATCCATGGCATTCTCCATCAGACGGCTGCGGCGCGCTCGCCTCGCCGTCTGAACACCCCCCACCCAGCTCTCTCCAACCCACGGTGGACAACAGCCAATCAGTGGCAAGGACCCCTCACACACTCCCGAAGGCCCAAGCGTAGAGCGCGATCAAGTGGGTCCATGCCCTCCGTGTATCACGCGGTGTGAGCAGTGAGATATTTCCTCCGATAGGGAGTGACACCCCTTTGCGAGCAGAGCAGGCCTCTTTCTTGGGACCGCTACAGCTCAAGGGGAACTAACCCTAGAATACGCACAGCAGGTGCTGGTGGTGCAGACTGCTGGATCGTTACCAGATACATAGAGAGTGGGCGGAGACGCACCCCGAGGCTGACAGGTCGCAGGGCTTTGGCGAGTGCTGGCGCCGCCGCCACCGTGGGCTGCTCTTCCAGGCCTCGAGGTAGGGACTCCTCCTCGCCTGATTGGGAAGATGGACCAGGCGCTGGAACCCGCCGTCACGACACAGATCGATGTGGTGGGGGCCACGTGAGCAGAAGGGCATGCCGGCACAGGGCGGAACGCTATGCTGATGGTGAAAGCAAAGGCGGCTAACCAGATGCCTGATGAAAATATACAGATCGAGGCCAAGGAGCCCGCAACGATCGTACGGGATATATTGTTTGTAATTCCAACTAGATTCCACCAATGAGGTGCAACGGCGCCCGTTTGCGTTAATGGCATCCTAAAGCAATGACAAGCTGGAAAATACGGATTCACTGAGCCAATGAAAAGCGTACAACTGTCAAGATATTGCCACCGGATCACACATGAAAACAACCAATGCTCCTCTGAGCATGATAATCTCGATTCCATCATCAGACATCAGATGGAGCAACACCATCGCTTGGTCAAATTGCAACGGGGCGCTGCTGGAGCACGACATACTGTATTGCGCTGCGCGCGTCTTCGGGTTTAGGGTTTTCCTAGGGTTTGCAGGAGAACTGCGCATCCCTCAGCAAGGATCACCGCAGCTCACCTTGTAGGCGCCGAGCCTGAGCTGCCCGTTGTGTACGGCGTGAGAGGGACGATACCGAAGACGAAGAGGTCGCTTCTGCTAGCCGCCGGCCGTCCTCCGACGGGCCTGTCTCCAGCCCGCCCGGCTCCCTGCAACGCGCCGCCGCGGCCACTTCTCCGCCGCTTCAGCATCAGGGCCGTGAAGCAGAAGCTATTTGGAACACTGTGGCGCGAAGAAAGTTCTCCCGTCCCAACGAGTGGAAGTCGGCCAAACCCGATGTGGCAAACGCCCAGGACCCTGCAGTGTGTCCTTCCGGCGGTGCGCAATTCCGCGCATCGCACACATCTGATTGGTGCACGCATCTCAGAAGAACTTCGCCCGGCTGGGCAGGGATGCCCGGAACGGGGCCTGGCGGGTGACACCCAGAAGTACAAACTGCGCTCAGCTGGCGGCGCGTTAGCCAGCCGTACGGAGAGCGCGAGCACCCTCTGGTGCTTCGGAAGCAAGGCGGACACTCAAGAGGACCATGGCTTTGCGTGAAGGCGGGGCGGGGTGGGGGAGGGGGGGTTGCAAGGTACCACCATGAGAACCTCTGGATCCCCTCCGATCCCTGAGGTGCTTGCGACTGACGAAGCCGCTCGAGCAGAGCGCTCCTGCTGTAGGGCGTGTTGCCGTTGCCGGCAACTGACTGCGCAGCCGCGGACACCTGAGAGCACCCCCCCGAACCCCAAAGAGAGGATCTCGGATGCACAGAGGGGAAATAGTTATTGGAGATTTTTTTGGAAGCAGGGGGTGTGATGCAGGGCGAGGAGGGACGCTCGCCTGAGGTGGCATGGTGGGCAAGCGCCATGTGGCATCTACCCGCGGAGGAGTTTTATCGTCGTACGGCTCTGCCCCGACGACGTCACCGTCAGACCTCGCCCCTGGGGAACCCATCAAAGAGGCCCCAGGAACATCAGCCGCTGCTGTCGAGTCGGGAGCTGAGACGAGCCAATCATCCTCGGCTTCATTGTCGAGGGCGTGCCCAGAAAACTCGAACGGCGCGACCATCTCAATGGCCGGTGCGCCGTAAAACGCGGGGTGCGCGCCCGTACTGTCCTGCCCACTGTCCCGCCTGCGCTCTGCCATGCTGTCCTCATCCCTTTCATCTCCACCCTCTGCCATGCCGTCCTCCTGCCTGTCATCTCCACCCTCTACCATGTAGGTCTCTGCCATCACCCCTCCGCCCTCTGCCATGTAGCTCTCTTCCGCGACGTCTCTGACTTCTGCCACGTGGCCCCTCTCACCTCCGACCTCCGCCGCGTAACTCTCCCCCGTCTCTCCCATGTTCCTCTCCGTGGTGCCAATGTCGTTGTCCGAGGATTTCAGAGCCAGCTCCTCCTCCTGTACAGCATCCCTTCATCCAAACCGCTCAGGGCCGGTCACACAAGAAGGGAGCCAGACAGCGACCCGACCCTCTGGCAGCGTTAGTGCGGAGGGAGGAGGTCGTAAGGTCACCTTAGTGGCCGCGTCCAGTATCTCGAAAGACATCGGCGCCTCGATGCTCGGCCGTGGGGGGCTCCGCGGGGAGTCCCTCTCGATGCTGCCATGGCTGCGCGGCGATGCGGCGGTGGAGAGCGGATCCAGCTGCAAGTGGAGAAGAGCCGAAGCGTGAGTGTACTCGGCGTCGACCTCGCGGCCATCCAGTGTATGCATCACCAGCTTCGGCACCTCCTGCACCGAAACCAGCTTCAAAGCTAGCTCCGGCTCCGGCGCCGAATCCGGCGGCGCCATCTGGCGCACTTCAGGCGGGCTGCTCACAAGCTTCGGGATGCCGGTGCCTCTGTCCCCGCGGAGCATCCTCGAGAGAGAGAGGCTGTCGAAGCCCGTGGAGGAGCCCGCGGACGCGCCGGGCGAGGCATGCGCGGAGTCGGGCGACGGCAGTGAGGGGGCAGGGGCTCCCAGTGAAGAGTTGCGGTCGTCCACCTTGCCATAGCGTGGTGGAGTGCTCGTCCTGCTCCAACTCCTGCACGCAAGTCCGGAGCGCACCGCGCTCCCTGTCATCGCAACATCGATCATAAGACCTGCGGGCGCACTGGGAGCTTCGCAGGAGGGGAAGCTGAGCGTAGCGCCTCACCGGCGCCCGCTGCCGGCAACCTGGCACTGAGGAAGACCGAACGTGCGAGTAACCGCACACGCTGGTGTCAGTTGTGACCGCACACGCCGGTGTCAGTTGTGACCGCACACGCTGGTGTCAGTTGTGACCGCACACGCCGGTGGTTGTGACCGCACGTTGTGACCGCACACGCTGGTGTCAGTTGTGACCCACACGCCGGTGTCAGTTGTGACCGCACACGCTGCTGTCAGTTGTGACCGCACACGCCGGTGTCAGTTGAGACCGCACACGCTGCTGTCAGTTGTGACCGCACACGCCGGTGTCAGTTGTGACCGCACACGCCGGTGTCAGTTGTGACCGCACACGCTGGTGTCAGTTGTGACCGCACACGCCGGTAGACAATTATTATTTGGAAAATAATAATTTGAGTTATTGTAGAAGCAATGCGCGCGAACCCTAAGTGTAGGGTCGCCAGGCCCGTCTGCCAGATCGATGCCACACCGGTGTCTGTGGCATCGGGACGGGGGGAGTCACCGATCGCCGTGATCGGTGACACGTGACACGTCTGGGCTTGACACGAGAAGTTAGTTGTTAACAACTTTCTCAGGGAGTGTCAAGCAGTTTTTCGGAATCTCAGCCTCAGCAGCAACGCTCCATCTCTGTTCTTCCTTTCTTTTGATTCCGAAAGCGTATTCGCAAAATTATTAGATATCGCGCAGCGAATATCGTATACTTTCGCTCTAGTTGCGTGGATGTCTGGGCAGTTGCGAGCTGGGCCCAGAGGATCGTACGGGCAGCCTACGGAGAAAGACGCGGGAACGCAAACCGACATTTCAGGGGTGAGCGCGCCTTTGGAGGATCGTACCGACAGGAGGAACTGGTTTCACCCGGTTTTCGTGCCCTGCAAGTGCAAGTTCAACTGTCCGTACTGGGACCCGCGTGATCCGTACGTGGGGTACGTCTACCGTACGCACGGTCACCGCTGATCGACCTGGAGGTGCCGGAAGCGGATTCGACTTTTCTGTGCTTCGTGTGCTGGGAAGGTGAAGTATTTTCTCACGCTAAGTGGCAGACTTGGGAGCCGATCTTGAACCCGCTGCGCCGCAGGGACGGACGCGCGTTCGTTAAAACCGATCTCTGCGCGAATTGCGCGGAAGAGATGTGGGAGGCAGACTCAGACAGCGTTTGGTTTCCAGTCGGCAGAGGGGTAACTTTTGGTCTGCGAGAGGAGATCGGGAAGCATGGCAGGCCAGCGAGGAGAAGGCGGGAGCCGGAGGATGTCATCGCCGGATGTGACTCGCACGCTGGATCAGTACCGGCGGGCAGCGATTTGGTGTACCCGCACCAGGGTCGCGGCGGTGGAGAAGCTGAAGGAGCTAGCGCACCCCTCCAGGCCGACCACGAAGAGCGAGGTGCTGGAGGATCGCAAGGACATGTTGATCGAGTTCCAGCGACTGGAGGAGGCGATCGTGGAGGACATGCCGAGGGACTTGGAGGGTCCCACCGACGATCTGGTGGAGGTGGGACTCCTGGGTACGGATCGGCGAGTGGTGCGCGGTGAGTGGCCCTTGGGGGAGCCAGGAGGCAGGTGGGAGGCCCTGCGCGGAGTGGCGGCGAAGGAGAGGCGCAGGGTCATGGCATGGGCTACGGCGGCAAGCGACATGCAGCAGGAGGTGCGGCCCGGATCGCAGGCATCTCCGAACGGGAGTGGCAGCCCCGGGTCTTCGGGGCCCTCGCCCAGGGGAGTGCTGCGCACGGATGATGAAGTGCAGCGCATGGTGGACGCGGCGGTCGCGGCAGCGCTGGCGGGGCGCGGCCCAACCGTTCAGGGCGGCAGCAAGAGGCGTGATCCGCCCGCGTCACTGCGGGAAGTGGCGCGGGCGTCAGCGGGGAAGCGCCGAGGGTGGTCATGGGCGGAGTGTGAGCGCGTGATCACAGAGATCAGGGTGGCCGCAGCGCGCCAAGCAGCCGATCTGGCGCGGGTGAAGCACAGCTTTGGGCGGCACCCCGCGAGGCGGGTGGAGCCGTGGGAATTCGAGCTGGTGGACAGCAAGTTTCCCGCGTGCAAGCAGGAGCAGTGCGGGCTGGAGGAGCTCCCGGAGCGCGCGAAGGTGCGCGCAAAGCATCTCTAAGCGTACATCGACCTCGCGCTTCGGGAGCTGGCGGACATGCAGCAGGCGTTGGCAGGTGTGCCAGGGATCGCGCAGCCGGCCTTCGACGAGGAGTGGGCAGCAGCGGCTGCGAAGAGCAGAAAGCGGCGAGCGGTGAAGCAGCCCAGCGAGTCGGACGGTGAGGACAGCGAGAGCGAGGAGCAGAAGCGGGCGGCAGCGAAAGCGCGGTTCGGTTCCCTCCGCACGGCGACGGACGAGGAGCTTCGGCGAGCGCTGGACGGCAGCCTGGCGGTGAAGGACATCACGCGCCCGCCAGGTGAGATCGCTGTGCCTGCCAGACCCTTCCTCCCCGCAGGTGGTGCGCTTAAGGGGATGGACATCCGGGTGTCGCGTCCCGGAGGCGACTACGAGGAGGGAGCCGCGGAGTGGCGATTGGACGCGAAGAGGGGGCTGGTGCTGGAGTCCAAGGCCAAGCACTGCCGTAGCTTCGACGAGTGGGACGAGACCTTCACGGTGCTGGCGTGCAAGGCCCCCGAGGACGCACGGGACCTGCTGTTGCAGTTCCGGAAGTGGATGCGTCTGATGTCGATCGACTACGCGTGGGACCACCTCCGCAAGTTCTACGATCATCTCTGCGTGCGGATGGAGAAGGAGGCCTCCACTACCTTCGAGCTGGTGTCGTATACCGCCCATTGGGAGATGTACAAGCGAGACAAGGGCATCAAGGAGAAGGGCTACGGAGGAGGTGGCGGTGGCGGCAGCAGCAGCTGGAACGCGGCGGGTACCGGCAGCCGCTACTCGAAGAAGCCGCGGGTGTCGGACCCGGAGCAGCCGGATGCGAGCGTGGTGAAGCCGGACAAGCCCGGTAAGCGTCGAGATGGCAAGCGATCGCAGAGTGCATGCTTTGACCACAACTCACCGGCGGGATGCGGGAGGAAGACCTGCAGGTTCGCTCACCACTGCGTCAAGTGTGAGAGCAAGAACCACGTGCACTACGAGGGCCACGAGTGCACGGCGCCGGCGGGTGGCCGCTGAGGGGACGGGCGGTGGAGCCCGGGGGAGGCCACGCCCCCGGGGGAGCCGGAAGGTGGCGGAGGGGCGCAGGGGGCGCCAGAGGGGGAGATCGTCGTGGAGCCGGAGGAGGAGCGCGAGGATGGCGTGACGATGGCGAGCGGCGATCGGGAGCCCGAGCCTGCAGGTGAGGCGCGCGAGATGCAGGTGGAGGACGCGGAGCCGTGGTGGGCACGGCTTCGGAGGCTGCTGGTAGCGCCGGTGTGGGACGCAGCGGGGGCACCGTTACCGGCGGCGGCGGCTGCGGTGTCGGCGCCGGCGGTGTCCCCGGCGGGTACCGGGTGCGGTGAGCACTACCCGGCGGTGGCGGAGTCGTCGTCGGCGAGATGGCCGGCTTTACGTGCAGCGATCGTGGAGGGCGCCAAGACGCGGGGCCTTTCCGGTACGGGCACGACGGAGGAGGAGCGCGCTCGCTTCCAGCAGGAGGTGCGCGATGTGGGAGCGCAGGTACCACTGATGTCGGAGAGAGCGCACCTTCTCGCAGAGGCGCTGAAGGATTGGCCAGACGTGGCCTTCCTAGTGCGAGGTGCGGCATGTGGCGTCGGTTTCCCCTTTGCAGGCGAGGAGCCGGACGAGCCGTACATCGTGGAGAATTACGTGGGAGACGAGCACGCGGAGGCCATGACCGCGGAGCTCGCGAAGGAGATGGCCGCGGGGAGGATCTTCGACGCTCGCGATTGGCTACCGCGGGGCGTGTCGGCCCTCGGGATGGTGGAGCGACTCCGCAAGGGGAAGCTCAAGTACCGTCCCGTGTGGGATTACTCGCGACCTTCGTTCGTCGGCGTCAACGACTGGATCGAGCTCCAGAAGGACGAGTTCACGACAGTCAAGGACGCGTACGCGCTGCTACGACCGGGCATGTACATGGTGAAGGTGGACCTAGAGGAGGCGTACAGGTCGTTGCCCGTCGCGTCGCAGTACTGGGCAGCGCAGTGCTTCCAGTGGCGCGGCAAGCGGTACATGGACACGCGCAGCCCTTTCGGGAACCGCGCTTTGCCAGGCATCTTCATGCGCTACACGCGGGCGATCGTGGCGTGGATGCAGGCGCAGGGGGTGCCGTGCGTCGGGTACTTGGACGATTTCTTCATGGTGGCGCGCACGGCAGCTGAGGCGCAGGAGATGATGGACCTCTTGATCGAGTTCGTGACCATGCTGGGCTTTAAGGTGAACCGGGCCAAGTGTGAGGGTCCGGCGCAACGTCTGGAGTTCCTCGGCGTGTTGTTGTGCACCGACGGCGAGACATGCACCGCGTCGATCGACGAGGAGCGCGTGCAGCAGGTGACGGACAAGCTGCGGGAGATGCGCGCGGAGGCAGCGAAGGGACCGGTGCGCAGGTGCAAGCTCGAGTCACTGCTTGGGCTGTTGGCGTTCTGTGCGCAGGTGGTGTGGGGACTTTCGCTCTACACGCGGCAGGGCTTCGCGCTCGTCGCAGCGACAGCCGGCAGGTCGCGCGTGACGGTGAACACCGGCGTCATGCAAGACCTGAAGGTGGTGGAGCGCGTCATCCGGCTCTACAACGGGCGCAAGGTGGTGTTGCACAAGGAGGATGTGCACGAGGACGCCTTCGCGACGGACGCGTCGCTGAGGAAGGGGATGGGCAGTCACTGCCAGCCCGACTACTTCCTCGTCTCGTGGGAGGACCTGGCGGAGATGCCGCAGCGCGACTTCTACCCTTTCACGAGCAAGGCGAAGTCCCACATCAACTACCTCGAGCTCTTCGCGGTTTGGTGGGCGCTGGCGCTGTGGGCGCACAGGCTGTCGGGGTGGACGCTGGTTGTACGGATCGACAACCAGTGCGCGCTCACGCAAGTGGACAAGTTCTGGGGACCGGTCGAGTACATCCCGCTGCTGAGGAAGATCTTCTACCTCTGCGCGCAGCACGACATCCGGCTGCGCCCAAAGTACATCTCGTCCAAGGACAACCTCCTGGCGGACTTGCTCTCGCGGCTGAAGCTCGAGGAGTTCCACATGCGGTGGGCGATGCGCAAGCGGGAGGTGCTGTGGAGGCAGGACCGGGACGACTGGCAGTTCTCCCCGGTCCTGTTCGCGGAGATGGACGAGGAGTTCGGACCGTTCACTCTGGACGCGTGCGTGGCGTCCTCGCGGGCGAACGCTTTCTGCGTGCGGAGTTGGAGCGCGGAGGATGACGCGCGCAAGCAGAGCTTCGACGGGCTCAACACGTGGGCGAACCTCCCCTTCTCGGTGATGTACGAGATCCTGCTCAACTTCTTGAAGTGCAAGCGCAGGCAGCAGATGGGCACAGGCGGGTGCTTCCTGGTGCCGGTGTGGGAGGGGGACGAGGCGTACGAGCTGGTGTCGGGGATGCGCGAGGTGTTCCGCCCGGTGCGCAAGTACCGGGCGGGCACGATGCTCTTCACAGCGCCAGCGCTGGACGGCAAGGGCCGCTCAGAGTGGGGGCCCACTCGGTGGGATGTGCTGGTGGTGCGCGTGCCGCTGGAGCCAGTGGAGTTGCCTGACTGGGTGTGATCGGGGCGCAGAGGAGCTGCTGGAGGAGCTGGCAGTGGCGGTGGAGCGCTACCAGGACGGGGCGTACGCCGAGAGCACGCAGAGGTCCTACGACACGGGGGTCAAGGCCTTCCTCACGTTCTGCGTGCGCTTCGCGTGCCTGGGCACGCTAGAGCCATTGCTTCCGGCGTCGGATGCCACGTTAGCGCGCTTCATTGCGTTCTCGGCGTGGTTCGTGCAGCCAGGGACGATCAAGTCCTACCTGGCGGGTGTGCGGTCCCTTCACTTGCAGCAGGGGGTGGAGTGGACGCCGGTGGCTCACAGGACCTGGGTGGCAGCTGCCCTGCAGGGCGTGCGCAGGCAGTGGGACCGGCCGGCGAAGCCGGTGATGCCCATCACGCTGCGGGACCTAGCGCGCATGGCTGAGTTCGCTGACATGGAGTCGGTCACGGGCTTGGCGCTGTGGGCAGCCATCCTGGTGGGGTTCTACGGCTTGTTCCGCAAGGACAACCTCACCGTGGGGAAGTCCCAGGCGTGGAACGCCAGAGGTGCGCTGGAGGATGTGCTCTTCGCGGAGGATGGAGACGTGGTGTGGATCCGAGTGCGGCACTCGAAGACCATCCAGTGCGGGGAGCGCTACCACTGGGTACCGCTGGTGGCAGTGCCGGGGTCGAGGCTGTGCCCGGTGGAGGCCCTCCGTCGGCTCATGCTGGCCACGGAGGGATTGCCAGATGAGGCGCCCCTCTTCCAGGTGGAAGGGAGGGGCAAGCGAGGCGCGCTGGTGCCCATGTCGCTGGTGGCCGGGCTGAAGAGCCTGGCCGTGCAGGTGGGGCTGGACCCGGCTCGGTATGCCGGGCACTCGCTCCGCAGGGGCGGAGCCACAGCTGCCATGCGGCTGAACGTGGAGAGGCTCTACATCAAGCTGCAGGGGGACTGGAAGTCCGACTGCTGGGAGAGGTACTGTGAGCTGGACGACGAGCAGCGGCTCATCCTTCCGGCCGCGTTCGCGGAGGCAGCGAAGGAGCTCTCTTGAGGTGACGGCCCGCTCCTTCGCACATTCCCTCCCCTTCACATGTGGCTTTGGGTGCCGGTTAGGTCTGTCAGGTGAGCGGCTGCGTTGCAGATTGGGCGGCAGAGTCTCAGATGAGCGCACGATTCCCATGGGGAACCTGTGAGGCCGTCTCCTCACAGCAGCTTCGAAGAACCAGCCGTTTCTGGTTGCGCATGGCGCCTAGAGTTCCATTCCGTACAGCAGCTGGACACCTGCTAGGAACCTGCTTAGAAGCTTCGTGCTTGGGATCACTGAGACCTTGCTCAACCTGACAGAGAGGGAGACAGACACTCATGCCACATGCCGAGAGACCGAATAGGCCAGACTGGGTGGCAATTAATATATTATGAATATATGAATCTGCCAAGACCCCTGCTTGCCTTTTGTGACCGGTGCTCTCTGTGCGGGAGGGGGGAGAGTGCATGCTTCGTACAATAATGTCAGTTGTGACCGCACACGCCGGTGTCAGTTGTGACCGCACACGCTGCTGTCAGTTGTGACCGCACACGCCGGTG
>LGRX02009959.1:0-22145 GCA_001247695.2 Cymbomonas tetramitiformis | reverse complement strand
GTGACCGCACACGCCGGTGTCAGTTGTGACCGCACACGCCGGTGTCAGTTGTGACCGCACACGCCGGTGTCAGTTGTGACCGCACACGCCGGTGTCAGTTGGGAGCCACTGAGCAGCATATGGCGAGGTATGGCGAGGGTGCCCTCGACATCTGCAGCTCCACGCACGGATCTCCAGCTCCATGCTAGGAATGGGAGGCGTAGGGAGACGTCAGGCGAATCGAATTATACAGAGAAGGACCACAGGATTGACAGAGCTGGTTTGTGGGTGAGGTTGAAGTGCGCCACCTGGCAGGAGATACGCTCTCCACGGATTGGTCTTGCTGCACGAGTCCTCCTGGACGCCCCGAAAGTGACGCCTCAGAAGCGAATCCGTCACACGCCGGCGGGATGCCGAGAAGTCTGATGGGCAGGGCTCGTGTTGTGCGGACGATGATGCTGAGTCACGCGGCGATGGAGGGTTGGCAGCTCTGGATGGATGCAGGCCATCCTCGCGTGTTGCAGGCGGAGTTGACGAGACGGAAAGGTGGAGTATCTGACGGTGCTTGGCACTCTAGCAGGGGAGTATCTGACGGTGCTTGGCACTCAAGCAGGGGAGAGGTTGTGGCGCTTCATGCTGGACAGGGGGAGGTAACGATGGTTAGTGGTTGACGAGTCAGGATGCAGGGATGCATGGGTCTGCTGGTATATCCGATGGTCGGTGTTTGCCACGGATGCTCCTGGGTTCACGCACCACCCAGCGCCTGCGGACAAGAGTGCCACTGCGATCTACGCGTGAGGGAAGCAACATACCTCCTGGGCTCGTTGTCACCCTGTCAGCCTGCGGGACTGGATCACGGCCTTCAGTGCCGTGCACCGTAGATTGGATCACGCAGGAATGATCCACGTTGTTCGTAGGCCTCGCCCCTGCTGCCCCAGCCGCCGGAGCCTCCGCAGTGCAGGGGGCTTCCAAAGCGGGTTCACTGGAGCTCCGGGGCCAATGAGAGCTCTCCGCCTCGTCCTGGCCGCCCTGCAGGGAGCGCAGCCGATCCGCGATCCCGGAGCTGACGCGAGCCGTGTGCACGTAACTCAGTGAGCTCTCGCTCGCCGCCTCCGCCTTCATGGACTCCGGTTGCTTGACGTCGAGAGAGTGTCGGGGGGAGGTGCCGGAGCGAATAGCGGCCGCTGCCATCGTGGACGCGGCCTCCACGGGCTGCCGCTCCACCAGGAGCTGTGGGAAGCCCCGCGGCGACACCTGCGGCGAACGTAGCCTAGGCGACACCAAGACTGGGTCTGGCTCCAGGCTATCTGCGGTTGGGCGCTTCCCCAGAGTGCTCGCGGGCTTGTTGTTGGCGGCCCTCTCGGGTGGCGAGGGCATCGCCTGACCCGCGGCAAAGGGCAGCGGGATGCTTGTCTTGCGCTGCCGGAGCTTTCGCAGCTCCACCGCTGCCTCCGTGCTGCCCTCCGCACCTCGGATTCCGCCCACTGCTGTTGCCTCAGCCCGTCCCATGGCCACCTCTGACCCTGTTCCGCTCAGCCCCACTGGACTCGCCTCCATCCCCTCTGTTTTCCCCTTCGACGCATCCACCTCCGCGTCCACCAACGGCTGCGCCACAGGCTCGCTGCTGGCGTGCATCCCCTGTGCGGCGGCCCAAGTCGCCGGAGGAGCCTCCTCCGGCCTCCCTTCCCCGCCGCCCTGGATCCTGTTGCTGTCTTCAGAAGGCCTGAGAACCCCCGCCTGGATGCCCGGCCACCAGCCGCACGTCGAGGCCTCCGCCAGCCCCGCGGCTGCAGCACCACCCTTATCCACCACACCGACCCGCTCTGGCATGGATACCACCGTCCAGGACTGAGAGTCATCGACAACGGCCGTTTCGCCCAGCGCCTCAGATGGAGCGGCGTCCGAGCATCCCACGGCTGGCATAGGGGCGCCCGCTGTGCCCTCAATCCAGGGACACCCATCAGCCAAGAGGGGGGAAACTTTGGGGGAGGGCGAACACGAAGGCTCCGCTGGCGCCTCCCCCGTTGGTGGGGAGGAAATGTTGGCCAGCAGTGCTTGGAGTTGATGCTCGGGTTCAAGGCTCCCTTCCACAGCCCTCTCCACAGTCGGAGGCTTGGACGGCAACAGGTCATCGGGCGCAGCCAGTTTCTCGAGATTTTCGTACACCGGCACTCCTTCCATCTCAGGAATTTGCCGGGGGCCCGTATCCGCAGGCATCTACTCCAACCCCCTCCTCCCCCCACGAGTGAAATCAAGCGGGCTTTGCTGTGAACCTTAAGGCGGGTGGCTGGAAGGCACAGGCGCCTCCGCCCAGGGACAAGCGCACGCTCGCCCATCACATGTGCTCACTCGCCTTGCAGGCCGTCCGATGTGCCCACCACACCTTGCAGACCGTCCGATGTTTTCACTACTTGCAGGCCATCCGCGGTGTTCATTCACCTCGCAGGCCGTCCGATAAGCTCACTGTGCGGCACCCGAGCACAAGCAAAGCCTTTTCAGTAGGTGGTGAGGGTGCGAGATGCTGCTGCCTCCACCTACCTCACTCGGTTTGCCGCTCTTGTTCGCCAACTCCAAATTGGCATCTGCGTCCGCCACGCCCTGCCCGCTGCGCACTGGCGTGGAATATTCTGCAGCTCCGAGGCCTGCCTCTTTACCCTCCGGCACCAAAGCATCCCGCCCGCGCAAGTTACCGGCGTGCATGGTCGTGCTCTCCGCAAGCTCGCCCCTCCCCTCTCCGTTGGATGCTTTGACCGTCTCTGTGAGAGCCGCCTCATCGTCGGCTGCGGCAGTGGCGGAGTTGTGCTCAGAGCATGTATCGGTTAGGCCTGTAGCAGTAGAATTGATGGGCTGTGAAAGTGCCGCCATAGCTGGCATAGTGGGGGCGGCTATGGAAGCGGACGGCTGTGATGACGCCGCTGTGGTTTGCATGGTGGGGGCGACCATGGAAGCGGACGGCTGTGATGATGCCGCTGTGGCTTGCACAGTGGGGGCGGTGGCGGCTGACGCGGAGGCGGACGGTGTGATGACGGCGCTGGCTTGCATAGTGGGGCGGTATGGCGGGGAGTGCTGAGATGGATGGCTGTAATGATGCCACTGGCTGGCATAGGGGGGTGGTGGCGGCCACACGGAGAGACGGACGGATGTGATGACGCCGCTGTCAGCTTGCATAGTGGGGGTGGTGGTGGCAGGTGTTGAGGTGGACGGCTGTGATGACGCCGCTGTGGCTGGCATAGCGAGGGTGGTGGCGGCTGATACGGAGGCGGACGGCTGTGATGACGCCGCTGTGGCTGGCTTCGTGGGGGTGTTGGTGGCTGATGCGGAGGCGGATGGCTGTGATGCTGCTGCTGCTGTGGCTGGCTTTGTGGGGGCAGGGGCGAGGGTCTTCGAGTTGTCTCCATGCTCCGCCGTGGATCCTTGCTTCTTGCTCTTCATCTGCCCGCCCAGCCACCCACAACGCCCACCTCCTCAGCACCATACCGTAGGGTCCGATCTAGGTATTCGCAATGCCCAATGGGATCCATCACAAAAGCCCAGCAAGTCCACCACACGGCACATTGCAATCCGTATCTCGCCATCTGATCCCGTGACTGCTGCGGCAGTTGCCCGAGCGTCTATCTCAACTCCTCACTTGAAATATGATTGTGTGAAGCGATGCAGATGAAAAAAGTCGGCTAAACACACAGGAACTCGTCACCAACCGCGAACTCCATATTCTGCTCACTCAGTTTTCTTCGCGCTCGATCGCGGCATCCGGGCTTCCACGCAATGGACTGTGCATGGCAGCAGCATTTCACCACCAACCTCCAAGGGGGTTCCAAGGGGGTTCCAAGGGGGTGTCTCACTCTCCTCAGAATGAGATGAGTGAAAACCTCCTCCATCCGGCTGCTCGGACCCGGGATAACACGCTATGTCATGCGTGTAATGGCGCACCGGCAAAGCTGGCTCAGCATGTGTGTCATCGAATCACATTTCGGAAAGATGATTGGACCGCTCCTAAAATGGCCGCTCAAGCGTCATGCACCCTCTTGCCAGCACTGCCCTCGAAACGCGGCGTCCACGAGGAAAGAGGCAAAAGCACGCCCGCTGCTCCGCCGAGCTGCCATCTCTCAGCCGGGGATGGAGCAGGAGGCGCGCGGGCTGGCGGAGCTCTCCAGGGCACGGGCCGCATCGCAGGGAGCAGGAGCGAGCAGCGAGGTACCCCGAGAGCCCCCAGGATGCTCCACGATTTCTTCTTCTTCTTTTCGTGAGGCTCCACCTGGTGGGTGAGCGCCCACACGTTCGAAGCCGACACGTCAGAAGCGCAGACGGCCAGATGGTCAGAGGCGAAGCACTGCTCCAGGCCTGCTGTGTGTTTTGTGCCTACTGTACGTGGGTGGGCGGCTCGAAAGCAACATGAGCCTTATAATCATCCGGAAACCTCTTCAGACGTGTTTCGTCTGACCCTCGCCCCGTCTGGCCTGTGCGGGTACTGTTGGTGAGGCCCTGGTATGGGTGAGGCCTCTAACGACCCCATCAGGCCAAGCTTCCTGCCCGAGGAGCTGAGAGCAGGGACCGGTCCCTACGGGCATTGTACCATGCTCGGCTCCTCGGGCACGGGCGACGCCGGCCCTGCATCGGCCAAGCTCGGGGCCTCCGCCGGGACCGGAACCTCTACATCCCGGTGGCGCTGGTCCCCATAGCACTCCCCTCCCCAACCGCTTCAGCGCACCCAAGTCTCGGGTGATCCCCCTGGAACCCCGAGAGGCGGATCCCAGAAAATCAGGAATGGCGCATGAGGAATAAAAAGCGGATGACACAAATGACAAGTGGGCGAAGCCTACAACACGCGCCAATGAAACACGATGAGCAAATGATATACGGCGAATGATATAGCACTCCGCGCTCGCTTTTAGCACTTCCGCTCCCCACATCTAGGGGTTTTTTTCACCCTCTCCACGATATCACCTTGGATCCGAAGGGGCTGCTGAACCAGCTCTTCCTGCCGCTTCCCGACGGCGACGGCTCCGGCTCAGGGGTGGCCGCCGTGGGAGATGGGGCTGGATCAAGCTGCTGCGGGGTCGGTCGCCGGCTTGGCCCTTCAGTTGACCCTGGAAGGCCCCGGGGCGCCCCTCCATCGTCTCAGCCTCCACCACTCCCGCGCACCCTTGTCACACTCAAGGCAACCCCCGTTGAAGGGCCCCAGGCGCGCCCTTGTCCTCGATCCTAGGCATGAGCCTGCACCTCCGGTGCGCTGCTGGGGGCTATCAGCATTCCCGATCCCGTATCTGCCAAGCGCACCAGCCATTGCCCACGGCGCAGCACCGGGGCACGGAGGCGCAACCTGCCCGGGCTGCACCGACACCATGGGCCAAAGAGCAGGCTTACCAGGTTTCGCAGACGCGGGTTTCGGGCTCACGGTCCGCGGGGCAGCCTGAGCCGCACTCTCCCACCGCGCATGTGACGCACTCAGCAGGCGTCAACCATCGTAGATCCATCCGATGCAGATGCGCCGCCACGCCCGCGGTGTGCAGACGCGCCACAGGTGAGCTTGAAGCCCACGCGCTTGGAGGAAGCGGCATACAGGGTGAAGCAGGGCGAAGGTGAGGACCCCGGCAATCAAGTAGGTGTCTGAGCAATTTCCGTGGGGCTTCCCCGCGCTTTGTGCGTCAGACAGAGCTAATGATCGATCCGACCACAGCGGACACGTTGCGGAGACTGACGGGCCCGCACCTCAGGCTGGAGTGCCGAGGGTGTAGCTGGAGATCCACCCATAGACCTTGATGCGCTGGGCCTCGAGAGCGTAGGGTCGGCGCCACCGGGCGAGGCTGTGGGGTGTGGTGGCTGGCTCCGCAGGTTGGAACTCGAGCCTGTGGCAGACATGTGTGAAGCGCTCCGCTGCATGGGAACACACGCACCTTCAGTAACCAGGTCGAGGGGCTTTGTGGAAAGGCAGGGGTAAGGTGGGTCCTCGCGGCGGGGTCTTGATTGGGGGTGGGGTCTTGATTGGGGGTGTGTGGGAGTGGTCCTCCTAACAGGCTCTTGAGGAAAGATGGGGGTCCTCGCAGCTGGCTCTGGAGGGGGGGTTGAGAGGGAGGTCCTTGCTACAGGTTGTTGAATCGGGCGGCAAGTTCCCCGATTCCTTTTGGGATAAATGAGCTCGAAGCTTCGAGTACAACAGCAACAGATGGGGATGAGAGTGACCCATGAGGGGGGCCTCTGGTATGAGGGACCAGGTGCATTCCACCCTTGAACAAGAACCCATGAGACGCCGAAGGTTTATACTGCCTCGATGCATGCCGTGAAGGAAGCGCGCCAGGTGTAAGTGACTAAGACGATGCTTAGTGCGTGCTGCGATTCGAAACGCGCTACCACCGGTGACAGCACTTGCACAAGCCCTGAAAGATTCTTGGGGCTCCTTGCTATTGGGGTAAGGTGTCCACAGCTGGAGGAGAGCCCGTGGAGGCGTCTCCCCAAAAGGCCGTCTAGGGGTGCGGTGCACAGGCTCGCAGGCCTGGATGGGCCTGGATGGCGCGCACGCCAGATGGCGCCTACTGCCGGCAGGCCTGGATGGCGCGCACGCCAGGTGGCACCTACTGCCGGCAGACCAGGATGGGCCAGGATGGCGCGCACGCCAGGTGGCACCTACTGCCGGCAGACCAGGATGGGCCAGGATGGCGCACACGCCAGGGGGCACCTACTGCCGGCAGGCCTGGATGGGCCTGCATGGTGCGCACGCCAGGTGGCGCCTGCTGCTAGAAGGCCTCGATGGGCCTGCATGGCACACCTGCCAGGTGACGCCTGCTGGCCTTGCTTAGATGCCTGAACCAGAGCAAGAGAATACGTCTCGGCGGATAAGGTTGGCGCAATAGAGGGCGACAGCACCTGCACATTGCTTGCGCTGTGACTGCGTGTCGGCGAAATAGGGCTGGTATTCGGAGCGTTATTAATCGTGACAGTGCTTATGTGGACGTTGCTCCTGCCAGGACGACTCTGCGGAGGGGTGCCGCCGCCACCTGCGAGCCACGCTGGGGACTCTCAGCGCAGAACCCCTTCCTCGGGCAGGGAAGCCCCCCTCAGGTGACCCTCATCGGCGCAGCGCCGCTCCCTCGGGCAGGGTACCCTATGTGCGGTGTCTCAGCGCAGAACCCCTTCCTCGGGCAGGGAAGCCCCCCTCAGGTGACCCTCATCGGCGCAGCGCCGCTCCCTCGGGCAGGGTACCCTATGTGCGGAGTCTCAGCGCAGAACCCCTTCCTCGGGCAGGGAACCCCCCCTCAGGTGACCCTCATCGGCGCAGCGCCGCTCCCTCGGGCAGGATACCCTATGTGCGGAGTCTCAGCTCGCGAGCAGAGCCCGCAGGTTCCTCGCTAAAGGCACTGCAACAACGTGTTGAAGGTGAAGTGCCGGCCGCTCGACGCGCAAAGTCGCCTGGAGCTCGCCTACACCGTGAAAGCAGGAAAGTGCGCCGCCGAAACGCACCGATTCGCCGAGGCGCAGCCGCAGGGCTGCCCTTGTCCGACTGCGGGTGCGCGGAGATGGAGACTTCTCGGGTTGTGGAGTGCGAGAAGCTCGTCGGCTTACTCGCGGCCATCGCCTGCGCGGTTTCCACCTCACGCGCGGCGCTTGAGTTGTCAGTGCCACATTCACGCTCCGTGACCAGCCATGGCGACGACCACAGGCTTGCATCAGGTGGCCGCGGACCCAGATGTGTCAGGGTTGCCCGCAAAGAGTGTCCCGCACAACTCTAGCAATAGGACAACAGAACAGACAATTAGCGCTCCCCGTGACGACACATCCACTTGGGTTGGCTCGCGTGGCCAAGGATTCTGGACTTCTTAGCGCTCCCTGCAATGAGATGACAATACCGATGTGAATTTATCGCCGGCAATTCAGTAATATGATGCCAGCATGCAAACGAACTTGTCACGTCTCGCTCGCTCACCCAGTCACCCCCGTCCCGCACGAGGGTAGGGGCAGATCGCAGAGTAACTAAAATGGCTCACCTTAATTTTCTGAGCCAGTTCTTCGATCTCGCGCTCTTGCTTAGACATAGTTTTTGCTGACTGTGCACTTTTGGACTTTCCGGCTTCCTGCATAGCGCTCTTCGTGTGTTGGATATTGCAGCAGGTAGACAACTACGGAGCTAGAAAAGTAGTTCTGGAAAAGAAGTTCAGATATAAAGGACCGCACGAAACTTCGCAACGGACAGCGTTGATTTTTTTACGAGAAGGAAAGCAGACTCGGTTTGTGTATCATAGGGGTGGGTGAGTGAGTTGTCGCGGGATCTTTGTGCTTAAACTTCCGAAGCTCGGCTGTTGGTTTCTCACGCTACAGTAACTTGCCAAGACTACGGCGCAATAAACATCATGTGCCCGTGCAAGCGCAGATATTGAAAGCTGTTGCTCCAATTGACGCAAAAATTAATACATGCGCGGGGGGAGTATGAAGTTTCACGTTTCAGCCCTCGTCACGAACCACATGCCAGCCTCACATTCTATACAGAGCACAGCTGGCGCACGCGAGGCACTGCTGCTACTGTCGTAACTATAAAGGGATGAAAGGTGACGTTTTGAATATTTGGGTTGCGTGTGTGACGTTGTCGTTGACGTCCAAGCCACCCAAGGGTTGAAAAAACTGTTCCAAACAAGTCGGGCGTCAACCAGATACGATGTGGCAACGTTTTCTTGGTTAGCACTTCACGGGGTGGTCACATTCAATAACTTTCCAAAGCGAAATTTGAAACGCATAATTCTCTTTGTCTGCAGTAGGCTTAGTATTAAAGTGTATGCGTTATTAGAGCTCTGCTAGAGCCCCTTTTGCGTTTCGGCGAACAGGAAACGTGTATAAACACACGACAGAAACAAATAAAAGCTGAACGGCAAGTACTGTAGTTTCAGTATCTATATTATAATTATTAAGCCGCGTATATACCCATATCAGTATGAGTATGTTTTTATAGAACCCGGCCAAATTACGCTCGGTCGGTCGGTGTCGCGCATTCGACACAAGCAGGAAGCGCACCGAACGACGCGACGCGACGCGACGCCAGCGACAACGAGGGAGAGGCACAGGCAGACCAAGAGGCAGCAACCGAACGAGCCAACGACTGCGACTATGACTTCAGACTAGCACTCGCACTGTTCAAACTGTGACAGTTCAACAGTTCAACAGTGACACAGATTGAGATTGAGATTCAGCATGATACAGTCACAGAGCATTCCATTGTAACTTCAAAACTTGGAAAGACAAGACCGCAGAGTGAGATGAGAGAGCATCAGCATCGAGCATGATGATGATGACTTGATCGTCGATGAGACAAAAGCACACAACCAATATTATTGAATATAAGTACCTTCAACGGATACATCTTTTATACACGCGGAGAGGGAGCAAGCCAAAAAGAACACTTGGCTCTGGAAACTTCTCAACTCTTTTGTGCAACGTCATGAGTAAAGAAAATATCGATGCTAATATGTCCTGCAGAGAACCCGACAGCATATCTTTTGATGTCATCGACGGACCGGAACACCTTGCAGGTTTGGCATTTACCAAGCAGGCGAAGAAATACACCATCGGGAGAACGAAGGCAAATAACATACCCTTGAAAGTGGACGATATATCATCAAAACATGCTGAAATAACATGGGATGGAGATAACTGGATTGTGATTGATAAGCATAGCTCGAATGGCACCAGCGTTGGGTGCGTTCTTGAGTCCGGAGAATTTAGTGGACGCCAGCTGGAAGCAGGGCAAGGCTGTGTGATAGATAACGGAACTATAATCAAATTTGGCACGCAGACCCTGGTTCGCGTCACATCAAGGCTAGACGACTCTTTAAGTGTTGCTCAGTATCTACAGGCTGAATGTGAGCGACTCGCGAGAGAGGTAGGAGGGAAAGCAGACATTTTATGCGCGAACCTCCGAGAAAATTCAGCAAGAATGAAAAAGGAACTTCTGGAATTAAAGTAGATATCTTCTTCTCCTTCTGTGAGTAGACCGAAAAATAGAATAGTGATACGAGTACTTAAAAAATGGGTGTTTGCCGAGTGTCGTGTAAGAAGGCGTATGTACCCAACAAAAGCTGACTTAAAGATTCGTGCTAAGCCAACAGTGCTCAGATGTTCTTGAAGCTTTCCATAAATCAATAGTAACACTATCCATTTCTTAAGCTTTCGACAAGTGTGCGCCGTAAAAGATTGTCACAGTTCTCGTTCAATCTCAGGCAGCGTTACCACAATTTCTTTAACTCTGTGTTTGACTCGACTTTTTATCGGATACGTTCAAAAGAACCTCAGAAATGAGATCAGCCAGTCATTTTCTTCCGATATTTATGTTTGCTTCGCGTATTTTCATATCCAGAGGGAGGCTCCTGAACTACGTTCTCAATTACTAAAAAGAGCGCTCTTCTGATCCTTGGGATCCCCGAATAACTGTACACGTCGTAACCGAGCCTACTCTAAAGAGCTTCAAGCGTTGTTTATGAGTTTGTTGACAACGTTTCTTCGTTTGAAGAGGATTTCTATTGGCAGGGTTTTGAAGTTTGTTAAACAAAGATAACAGTGAGTATGTGAAAGCCATCTCTTTGCCTTTGAGAAGGGGATTGGTGTGTTTTGTGAATGAGTACATTTAGTTACTTGCAGCAGTTGATGCTGAAGACGACCTGCATGAGAAATGTCGCCTGTCTAGGGCGGTATTTGCCTAAATCAAGATAGCCTTTGCAAGAAGGAAAAGTTTTGGCTAGCCAAAGAGTCTTAAGGTATTACAGAGGTGGTCAAAAGCCACGCTTCCTGCGATCGGATTTTCTTCTTCGTAAATTGTTTGTGCTCACACACGGTTTCTGTCGGCAAGTCAAAAACTTTAAACCGCGCATTACACATTTGGCGGCAGTTGCCATTTTTGCTGTGAAAATACCACCTCCGCCTATGAACCTGAACTCATTACAACTTGTGGTGGGCTTCAATAGCTGACAAAGGAAACCAATCACTATCCGAGTGGAGTTTGGTACTAACTTTCCCCACCTGGCGTGTGTGTGAGAACAACCAAGCTCTTCAGCACTCCCCGTTTGGATCTGCTTGGATACTGTTGGCTGTTTTGCACTTGTGCCTATGGCTGGCATTTCAGGGGTGGTTTCAGGCCCTCGGCCTTGGGTGATCATGCTTTCTCAGATCTGCTCTGAGCACTCCCACCGACGTTCCAAGTTGGCGGGCAACTCAGCGCTCCTCAAACAGACTTTGGCCCGACCGACTTACATAATGTTGAAGCATTTCCTTCAAGTTGCATGTTTAGTTCACTGGCAGAGCTTAGAAGAGTAGTGCTTGCGCATAGCGTGTGGCCCGTGTGCCGTTTCAAAAAATTTGTAGAACCTTGCGTTTTGTGTGGATGTCATGTCTCAGAATGGATGTGAGTCACATCTTGCAGTCAGTACCAAATAGATTTATAACGTGTAATATCACTTTGTAGTCTATCCCTTTGCTTTCACTGCACACATTATGATACTCGACCGATGAATGTATGTTGTCCTCGTCCAACATCTTTCCTCATATTCTTTTGCACTGCCGAACAGAACCTGCACCGTGCCTCAAAGCGATGAGGCCGGCTTTCCCTGCTGACCCATCCCCATGATGGGCATCGCCTTGATAACCCAACGATTGACACTTCTGACCACTTGATGATGTAACAAACCCCGGCTTTTCATGGGACGGAAGCTGGGTTGTCCAGCTGGTGACACAGGTGTGACGTACGCATGACAGAGTATCGTATGTGGCACTGGCTTGCTTATGACGTAGTCGCGGTGCAGACTGCTGATGACAGTGTATGGCTGGTTTCAGATGTGACACAGAATGCAGAGTACAGCCGATGGTGCATGTGGCAGATGTTTGGGAGACGACTGACGACGTGGGCACGATCGTAGGAGGCGGTGAGATAAGGTGACATAGGTGGTGGTCGCGCAGAGGTGAGAGCGCGACGCGCGGACAGGAGACTGGTAGTTTGGAGGTTACGAGACACATCTGTGGACATGATATCAGAGAGTCCGAACGGACAGCTTTTCAATAGCACTTTTCCAATTTCCCACTCACTGGATTCGTGGGCAAGCGCGCAGCGTATATATATAGAGAAGTAGTTTTACTCACTTGAGAGTGGGGACCCAGACGCCTGAGTCTGGGTCCCCCACTGTGGCAGGTTGACTCGCGTTGCGGATGCGCGTTGCTCTTTGAGTATGGATGAAGGCTGGATTAGCGCCTAGCACATTTGTGGACACTTCTTGGTTCCTTAATTAGCTTGTATATTAACATGGACACAATGAGACCGTATATTGGAGGCAGAATGCCTAACTTTGCGTCAATAAATAGTGGTTTCTTTTGTATGACTTGCTTTCTTATTGTGGACTGTGTTGTGGCTACTTCCGAATGCGCGCGTAGAATACGCACGCGAGCATATTGTCTGCTTCAGTTGTACACGCATTCGCGTTCACTCAATAAATAAGTATCTTCGTCTCGGAATTCGTACATATTTTAAATTGGAAAAGCTAATCAGGGCAAGGCAGTTTTTGTCAGGTGCCAATAAGCTGGGGTGTCACAACTATGGACACGCTCAACCATAGGGTCGAAGGGGGGGACCCCTTTGCAGCCCACGACAGGGTCTCCCCCCCCCGCTGTCCCAGCTCAGCCACATCCCTGTCACCCCTCAGGCAATCATACTCACGTTCACGCTCAGTTGTCACCGTTTTCCCCCACTCTGCAGCACCATTTTCCCCCAGCTATGCCAGTTATACTAGTTATACTAGTTATACCAGTTATACCAGCCACGCCACCGCCCCGCTTTCGTACTCAGGTACCACCAGCGATCCCCGTCAGCCAGTCACCCTTCGGATATAAATCTTGCTTCAGCGCGACACCAGGAAAGCACATGCCGGCATACGCCCCGCTTGCACCCCAGTTCGCCACAGCACACGCATGAAGGCGAGCCCTTGTGACTGTCTCACCCTTCGCAAGTACAAGCCTTCTTGACAGCGTCTCTCAGCAGTACGATCCCTTTTGATTGCTACCCTTACAGGGGCAAGTCTCACAGGTCCATCCCCTTTGCGAGTCGAGCCCCCGTGAAACCCGCGACCGTTGTGACGCCCATCAGACAGCCCCCTTCCTCACAATCAGTTATCCGCCCGATGGCGCTTGTCACGCATGCAATTATACCCCAAAAAACACCAAAGCACTACAGTACGACTCGTCACGACAACGGCACCCCTGCACAGCAGCCACATACGCCACCCATGGCGTATCAGCCGTTACATTAACCCAAAACGTCACAGTCAGTTATTCAGCAGCACGACAGCCACGTCATCGCGTACGACAGCAACTCCAAACCCGAGTTATGTTCGCTCGGACCCAGCTCCTGTTTTACAAAATGCTTTCTCTCAGAAGCGCTCACGCCCTCGCGAACTGGATGACACTTCACCGGGTGTCACATGACGTCCGCCGGACCAGGCTGAGCCCATCCACGGCCTCGTGAAGATCAAGAAATATCACAGGCACCATAGCATCTCAGCCGCGCCACGTGGACAAAATCTCCGGCTCGCCGCACCGGTTCACAGCTGGCACCAGCAACGCCGACGAGAACGACGCGAAGCGCTGCGCTGCGCCCCAAGCGCGAGAGTTCACGACGACTCGACACTGACGCACCACATATGACATCGCGTCACAACAGCAGCTAGCTTCAGAATGTGGTATCTCAAGAGTCACCAACGGGATGTAGCATTTGGCGACAGTTCAAATGTGGGAACAGATCGCTGATTGGAGAAGGCAAAACATCGCGAACCGAAAGGCCACGAAATGCCTCACTGCAGCTGTAGGAAACCAGCCTCTTGAGAAAAATAGAGACGATTTTCAAACATTCTGCGGATAAACCTGAACCTTTCAAAATCATCTTGGCCGTGCGTAACTTTGTATTGAATATATTTTTCCTCGCTGAATTTACAGCGACGTTGCAAATCCTCACGCACCCAACGCCCGTTTGAATCAGTCAGGGACAGTTTGTCCGATACGCGTTCCGGACGCAACGCATAGCATAGATTCAGCGACCCCGAATTCGCAACCTCGCTCGCGCTGCTATACCGCTTAGGCGTAGATTCACACTCGTGTAACTGAAGGCGAATCCGCAGTGCTGAAGGCCGCAGCTCCACGCAGTCGAGGTAAGCCCGAGGCACCGTGTGATATGTGAAAGCTTTCCGTGTTTTCTCGCAAGGAACGGGCAGTCGTGCAAGAACTCGCTATGCCCACGAGGAGCCCGGAACACCCTTGAATTCACTTCACAGCAATAAACAGGCGCGAAAAAGTGTACCTTGAATTCATGCGTACGTGCGTGCGTTTGCGGTATGTGTGCGTGCCGCAGCTCAGCGTTAACTTCATTCACTAACGCCGTTGCTGCTTTCTTCTCCGTGTTCGCACGAAGACATCGTCTTCGTCGTTTACGATAACTTTTCTTTACCAAGTTCCCGAGGGAATTCTCAGGTGAGGCGCGATAGTTCGCACTCCCGTGAATTCCCATCCTGAGAGTGTTGAGAAGGTGCACGGTGACGCCGAGACAGCCAGCAGCTTTCCTTTTCAAATAGCCCGAATTCGGCACAAATATGGAAAGTCAGCACGCTCGGCTAAGCTCGGCTACTTTCGACGACGTCCCAACTCAACACCTTTGACGACTTTTCAGACGTCAAAGAGACGACCGTTCCTCTTTCCGGGCCTCGTTTTGCTGTTTTCAAGTGTGCATTCACGCGCTTTCTGGCTGTATGACTGCCGAGTGGATTCACCACGCTCGACCTCTGCCTGAACACCATGAATTCTCAAATATCGTCCGACTGGGTACTTTTGCTGACGTGGCCTGAGCCGACCCCTGTGACTTCAGTGCCGACTGCTGTTGCCTGCTTTGGGCATTCCCACTCGGGCTGGTTGGCCCGGCTCGGGTGCTGAGTTCAACCTTTTCAACCGGCCCGAGCGAGCTGTGAATTTGGTCTCTGCTGGCCGCTGGACCTTGGCCTCTCTTTTAAAGTCGAGCCCACCAGTCCACTCGGCCTTCGCTGCTAAGTTCTCGAGCTTGAGCCGTTCCTTCTTGCTTTTCCCTTGCGGATTCCCCACTGACCAGGCACCTTTTCGTCAGGTTGCCCGTCAGGGCCTTTGGGGATGCACATACAACCCTGTGCACTTTCGAAATTCCCAGAACAGGGCCTTTTCAAAGATTCTGCTGAGTTTTCTGAACCTTCCACATTCCATTGATTTTGAAATACCTCTCTGAGTTTTCCGCTGACTCCCACCCCGTTGCGAGCTCGAGGTGGCCCAGCCGTTCCCACGGGGTGTTCACGCCGCGCGCCGCTTCGGACTGGCATGACCAACCAGCGCCGCATCAGCGAATTGTTTCGTCGCCTCCGCTGCTGGCAAATCCCCGCGCCCCGCTTGAGCGAGTGCGTCATATGCATGGCGCCTGTCCCCGTGTGGCAACACTGCGCGTCCCTCGCCTTGCGGTGTCACTGTCTGAAGGAACGGCGCATTTGTCACTCGCGCTGCCTTGCCACATGGTTGACGCACAACGAATCGTGCCCGCTCTGCCAACGTCCCTCACGACTCCGCCAGACCCGCATCAAGGAGCACTTCGCCCTTCGCCCCGTAACCTGGTCAATACAGGACTTTTGACACCCTGAATTCGACCTTCTCACTTCCTTTTATTTGACCACGAGTGTGGCCCGCCGCAGCGCAGACAGCGCTAAACCGCTCCTGAAAATTTCAGGATTTGACCACGAGTGTGGCCCTCAGCAGCGCAGACAGCGCTAAACCGCTCCTGAAAATTTCAGGATTTGACCACGAGTGTGGCCCTCAGCAGCGCAGACAGCGCTAAACCGCTCCTGAAAATTTCAGGATTTGACCACGAGTGTGGCCCTCAGCAGCGCAGACAGCGCTAAACCGCTCCTGAAAATTTCAGGATTTGACCACGAGTGTGGCCCGCAGCAGCGCAAACAGCGCTAAACCGCTCCTGAAAATTTCAGGATTTTGACTTTGTGACAGCAGTCAACACAAACAACCACGCGACAGTGGAACTGCCCTTCTGCGCGTACCCTACTTAAGGGGTGAGGTCGGCGTGTGCAGGGGTTGAACCACTAACATGACCTCCAAACCGAAGTCACTGCCCGTCATCACCAAGGGCAACATGTCCAACGGCGATTTCACCGATCTGGCCAACGAGCTCAGCGCGTTCCTCAGCAACCTCGTGTTCGAAAAGAACGCGAACCGCGACGTGGAGCTCACGCGCGACGAGGTCAACAAACTCAAAGGCACACTATTCGGCTCCCTACCCGCCATATTCAACAGCACGGAGACCGCCACCCGCGCCGTCAGTCGATTCGTACTGACTCCCAACAGCTCAAGCAAGACGTTGCCTCAGCTGATCCTGGAGGAGACCGAGTCGTACCCTCCGCAAACCGGGTACATGTGCGAGCCGATAACATTCCCCCGCGAAGACCACTTCCAGGTGCTGACCGGCCAGGTCATCGACTGGGACGCCGCATGGCGCGTGCTCTTCTTCCTTCTGAGGCTGAAATGCGCAGACTTGTCCGCCGAGGCCGCCCAGGACGAGATCAAGATCCTGCAGATGCTGGCCGGCGAGGACCCAAACGCCCTCAGGGACCGGCTGGTGGGGCTCATGGAGCGCGTCAACTTGCCCCACGATTCCACGCAAAAGGTGATCAACCCCCAGACGGCCGGCCTGTTTATGCTACAAGCGTTGCCCGAGCACCTCGCGGGTATCGTCCGAGAGCGGTTCAGCAAGGCTATGAACGTCACCGAGGAGTACACGCTCGTCGAGGTGACCGACGTCGCGCAGGACGTGCACACCAGGCTGAAAAGCATGGAAACAAAAATCATGAAGGCGAACCTCGAGCAGCAGAACCTGATCCAGTACGTGAGGGCGTACGCGGAAGGGCCCACCAAGTCCACCTTGGCGAACATGCTGATCACCGGTCAGAACAAGCACAACTTCGGTCTGCCTGCCCCGCCGCTGATCCCCCCACGCACCTCCACCACCAGGAGCGTCAGCCCTCGACCCCGCTCGCCAGCTCCGCGACCCGCGGACAGCGCCTTCGACCCATCCGGCCTCAACCCCGCTGGACGGAAGCTCCTGGTTCAGCTCACACGCCCGGCATCAACATCCTCCTTCAACACGGAGCCTGCGGCAGCCACGTCCCGCACTCCGACCGGCGTGTGCAGCGACAACCTCGGCGGGCCCAACGGCGACTGCACCTTCTGCCATAAACCACTGCACCTCTTCCATAGCCCTACACTGCCCTGCCACATAAGCGGCAAAACTACCTTATACGACGCATGGGTCAATAAGGGGAAGATGCCCGCCGTACTACGACACCTGATGAACATGCTGATCGTGAACCACGACCGCGTCGCCAAGGGCCAGAGACCGTGGACCAAGGTGGAGTTCGACCAGCAGTACGGCAGCAATGAGGGCAACCCCAGCTCCTCCACCCACGCTGCCCCCGCTGGCAACACACCCACGTGGCACGCGCAGTCCTACGACTACCACAGCGTGCCGCCCCCCACACGACGCACTCACCACGCTGGGCAGCAAAGCACCCGCCTCGCCGAATCCCCGCCCAACGATGCAGCGCCAGTGGACACCATCGTGCACTTCCACTCGTACGCTGCCATCATGGAGCACGGCAACCCCTTCCTGAGGGGCACGCGCAACCCCACCGCCGACGCGCCCCCCGCTCCCCACGATGAGGAAGCGCCGCAGGCACCCGATCATCACGAAGCCCCCAACAGCCCCCCTCGCTCACCCAAAAGGCATGGCCCAGATAGCCCTCCGTATTCCCCCACTAGCCCCACTCCAACCCACTACTGGTATTCCCCTGCCAGCCCTGCGCCCGACGACATCCCTGAGCACTACCCCGACCGTTACCCCGAGGATTACTCCGCTGGTCCCAAAAGCCCCTCCCCATCACCCGACAGCCCCGTCATCACACGGCACCTGGTCACCCAGGCTCCAGACAGCCTGGCACCACCCTCACCTCGCCGCGATAACGCCGCTGCCGACGCGATGTCGCCACCAGCCTTGACGCGGGAGCAGCGAGTGGCTTGTGAGGAGTCTGCCCTGTCCAACGCCCTATGCCGCCATGTGCCCGACGGCAACGCGCCTGTCAACACATTCGACATAGCATACGCAGTCATCCACTTCGAATGGGCGGAGTACCCTACGGGGCCCGACGGCAAGCCCATGAGAATAGGCAATACTGTGGACCTTTTATTTATTTTAATTGCAAAACGAGGTATATAAAATAATTGCTAGAAAAAAGTAACAGGTACAGATTTCAGTCGTGAATTAATTAATTCCTATTTTTTTCTTTTAACTTTTTCGTTTTTCAACGGCTCGGATATATTTAATTCCTGCTACTTTTTTTTCTATCTATGAGCCAGTCATCATTCCGATTGGCCCCCTCTTTTTTGGCATCGGGTTTGCGACTTTCTATCTTGCCGTTCCCAAACAGATGAGAACACATCACTCAAGGCCCAACGAAAACGTGATCTGGCAGTAAAATAGCACCGTTGTTGACGCAGATTTTGGTTCAAAATTCAAAAATTGGGTCCAAGGAGATGGATATTGGACGCGTTTGGTACACGTCTGCTACGGTATGTGGGACAACGTGGCCTCGACCCACTGGGCTCACTTACGGACTAGTATTTGGCTGCCGGAAAGGTAATTCCCCGACAGAAAACATGTCTTCTCCAGACCTTGAGTGCAGGATCTGCACCTTGAGAGGACACCTGAACGTTTGTGTATGCAACTCAATCACGGCGACTGACATGTTCAAGGAGGTGCATAGGCTCTCAACCATGCCCATCGCCACTTTGACTGGCCGCTTTGGTTTTCGGGTTGGTGTGCAACAAACACGGCCCGATCCGGTGAAGAAGTCACAATACTCTCGTGCTCTCTGCGCCTCGTGCGTGCTGCGCTCTCGAGCTGTGCTCTCTGCGCTCTCGAGCTGTGCTCTCTGCGCCTCGATCGTGTTGCGCTCTCGAGCGGTGCTCTCTGCGCTCTCGAGCTGTGCTCTCGTGCTGCGCTCTCGAGCTGTGCTCTCTGCGCCTCGTGCTGCGCTCTCGAGCTGTGCTCTCTGCGCTCTCGAGCTGTGCTCACTGCGCCTCGTGTTGCGCTCTCGAGCGGTGCTCTCTGTGCTCTCGTGCTGCGCTCTCGAGCTGTGCTCTCTGCGCTCTCGAGCTGTGCTCTCTGCGCCTCGTGCTGCGCTCTCGAGCTGTGCTCTCTGCGCCTCGTGTTGCGCTCTCGAGCGGTGTTCTCTGCGCTCTCGAGCTGTGCTCTCGTGCTGCGCTCTCGTGCTCTGTGCGCTCTCGTGCTGCGCTCTCGAGCTGTGCTCTCTGCGCTCTCGTGCTCTCTGCGCTCTCGTGCTCTCTGCGCTCTCGTGTTGCGCTCTCGTGCTGGAGCGCCGTGCGCAGTCGGTGCCACCGCTTCGTTATTTCTCATTTGTTGTCTTCGCGATTCCTGATTGTGAGGTGGGTGTTCATCTTCACACAGGATTCATCTTCAGAAGACGACGTCACAGACACACTCGAGGACAGCTCAGAGGGTGCGTCCACGGACTCTGGCGAGTCTGTGGATGACAAATACGAGATTGACGTAATGACCCCAGGGTCTTTGGTTATCTTGGTGGCGTCCATGAACAGGACTCAAGCAGATGAGTATGGATTCTTGTTCAGGGTAGAAAATTCGAACAGCCCTGTTCTGCATCTAAGGCGGGTTGTAGAGGTGGATGAGTCTGAAGGTAAGGTTAAGTGGCGCTACTTGAAGCCCACTGCCAGACTTTGGGAAGGCCACCGTCGCACCATGCGGGTGTCGAAAATGCAAGTGGTAAAGGACAATGCATTCTGTGTTGGTAGGAAGCCAGTAGAGATTTGGTTACCTTACGACAGTGATGAGATTGTGCATGCCTGGGACTACGATGAACATGACCCAGCGTGGGCCATTCCGGCAGAGGTGTTGGAGGAAACCCTAGATGTCCTTCATGCGCACATCCGCCGCAGCAAGCACTTGAATGATGAATAGGAAAGCATTGATAGCGATGGCTTTGAATTGATAGTGAGGGCTTTTAACAATTTTCTTGATCTTGTGAAACGTATAGTAGAAGGACAATATATGTGTAGAATAGCCTGTGGCAGCTGCTCACGGTCGCACACATACGCCAAATCTAAAAGGAAATATGGCTGTTTATTGTGAATTGATAATTCAGAGTAATTTGTAATAACAGTTGATGCATATTTCTCACCACACGCCAGTATCTGGCGCAACCATGCAAATCAGCTCAGTTGTGTTCCAAAACATTAATTAGTTATAACTTTTTTCTTATCTGGAGTGCCTGGGAATTAATTCACTTTTACTTGTATTTTAGGTGTGGAAAATTCCAAAACATTAATTAGTTGTAACTTTTAACTTTTTTCTTATCTGGAGTGCCTGGGAATTAATTCACTTTTACTTGTATTTTAGGTGCGGAAACATTAATTATTTAAATAAATAAATTGAACGTGTTAAAAAACGCGCCCGGAATTAATTAATTATAAAATCAATAAAAGGTCCACAGTACCCGGGTGTGCTGTTATGATCATGCCCACGACCAACACGGTCTCCCGACATGCTGCATGGCGCACCGCAAGAACCCTGAAAATTGGCAGCCACCCAGCAGCGTCATCGACCTCGTGACCAGCGATGACGACAGTGGCAGCGACACCGAAGGCTACGACGAATGTCATGAGGACCCAGAGAGCACAGCCAGCGACGACGCGCCAGGGGGCCCCACACCGCCCGTCCAGATGGTAGTGCATCCCATCCACCACCACTCCTACATGGCCCGCAGCATGGTTAATCACCGCCACATCCCTGCGTCATTCCGCCGCACGGGCAGCGCGCCGCCGCCTACTCCGGCCGCTCCCGTCGTCGTACGGGGCAGAGAGGAAGACATCTCAGATCCACCCTCCGCTGCCCCTGCGATGGTGCTCATGAAAACCAACGACTGGATAGAGGAGGACCACGACAACCCCCCTCAGAGCCTCTCCGCGGCCATGTCCACCACCACGGCCAATCACCAGCAAGTACCCCCAGCAGAGCTGCAGCGCCTTACCAGTAAAGCGTTCGAGGAAATGAGCCCCGACATGAACAACTAGTTCAGACGCACAGCCGTCTGCTACACCCTGTGCAACGACGACCCGAAAAAGTCCATGCTCGTCATGAGCCAGCGCACAGGGCAATACTTGACCCTGTCTGTCATGATCGTGGACACCGGATCTACGTTGTTCGTCATGAACAAAGTGCACCAGGAGACGCTGGGCCTCAAGGTGCACTCCAGCACGGCCACCGTGGACACCAGCATGGGCAGTGGGGGGACACAGCAGCACCGCCAGTGGGGCACTGGAGAGCTGATGCTCGTCATCGCCCCCGGCACCTCCAACGAAATGGTGCTGGCCGACGTGACCGGCATCAGCCCGTCGTCTCACGTAAGCTTCGACGTCTTGCTATCCGTGGATATTCTGCACGCCATGTCCGCAGGAGTGCTGCCCGCCACCCCCGAGCGCGGAGCAGCACTGGCCTACCACCCCCACAACCAGCGGGGCGACTTCGTGCACAAGGCCTACCTGCCCCTCAAGGTGTTCAAAGACCACAACGCCGCGCCGAGGCCCACAGCACAATTCGGGGGGGGGGAGGCAGAGTGGACAGCCCACCTGAATGACATGGCAGCCACCCACACCACTCCCCACCGATCGCCAACCGCACACCGCGGCGCCTGCTGTTTCCGGCCAGCGCTCGTGGTGCTCCTCGCGTTCGTCCTACTGGCCGCCTGCGTCAACCCCGCTCAGGCCCGCGACGAGGAGTCGGACCGCAATGGCAGCCCCTACTCCAGCGTCACCACAGTCCTGCTGGCCATCATCGGTCTTGGTGGCGCGATCGCCGCCAGCATGGCAGCTTTCGTAAAGTGGCGCGGACACCAGCAAGGCGACCCACAGGCCTGGCCGTTCGCTCACTTCAGGACCAGCCCACCGTGTCAACCTTCGACGCTGTTCACCCTCGCACCCTGGCACAGGAACCCCCAGACGTCAGCGTGTCAGTTCTGCAACAGCGGAACGTGCCGAGGCGCCAACAG
>LGRX02009958.1:0-21400 GCA_001247695.2 Cymbomonas tetramitiformis | reverse complement strand
AAAAAAAATTGGAAGGAGTGGCGTCTTCCAATTTCGAGCGATCGTCGTTACTGGTTTATTTCCAGTCCAAATCCACACTAAGCCCCAAACAGGCGAGGTGGTTGGATGAGCTCTTCGAGTACAACTTTCGAATAGAGCACATTTCTAGCGAGAAGAATAAGGTTGCAGATGCACTTACCCGTATTTCTACACTCTTTGAACTCACTGATTGTCTGCAACATATAGAAGTCGGCGAGGCACCTTCAGCAGACATTCCGTCTACAGATTCTACATTCATTTCTCTTATATCTGCATCATCAGCTCATCAGCTTCACGACATTATTATATCTCAGTATGATCGTGACACATTTGCACAGACTATATTATCTAAGCTGGCATCATCGGCATCATCACAGTCAGTCAGCAATTTCGAGCTCATTCAGGGATTGATCTATCGCAAGACCATTTTTGGCAGACAGCTTTACATTCCACCTACTGCCAAGGTCCCTACAGATGACGGTGAGATCACACAGCTTCGCCACATTCTACTTCATGAGTGCCACTCAGTCACTATTTCTGGTAATGTAGGCAAAAATCGCATGCTTCATTTATTGCGTAGCCGATATTATTGGCCAGGAATGGCGAAGGCAGCCATTCAGTACATTCGGGAGTGCCCCGTGTGTCAACGCCAGAAAACGAGGAGACACAAACCTTATGGTCAGTCACATATACGATATTGTGTGCCTAAGACAAAATGGCTTGATGTATCTCTTGACTGGATTACTGACCTGCCTATCACCACTAATGGGCACGACAGTATATTTGTGGTAATGTGTCAATTCTTTCATCGCTGCCATCTCATTCCCTTCAATATGACCTGGACTGCTCAGCATACTGCTTCAATATATATGCAGCATATCTTCAAGCTCCATGGTCTTCCGAGGAATATCATCTCAGATCGAGACCCCAGATTTACTTCTTCATTCTGGCAAACACTGTGGAAATCTACTGGTACGGGATTGTCTATGACGTCTTCACACCATCCACAATCGAATGCAAGCAATGAGAGGAGCCATGCCTTCATTGTGGACATCCTCAGGTGTTGTTGCAATGATACTTCAGCCAATTCGTGGGAGGACAAGTTGCCTCTGGTGGAGTTTGCAATTAACAACACGGTTTCTGCTACGACTGGTTATACACCATTTTATCTCGACTCGATGGCGCATCCACTTTCGCCTCATGATCTGGCAATCACTATCCCGCCAGAAGCTCCTGTTTCAATACAGAATGCTATTCGAGATCATTTTGACCAGTACTCGGCTGTACATGCCAACGCGGTAGATAACATTTCCCGAGCAGCAGAGATCAACCGAGCCAGATTCAATAAGACGCACATGCCCCGACAATTTGCAGTAGGGCAGACAGTTTTTCTACGGACTGAGTTTATTCAATGGACTACTGGTTTGACAGAGGCAGGCAGACACTTTAAGCAGCCATATATTGGGCCGTTTATCATATCTAAAGTGCTCAGCCACGGACGTGCTTATGAGTTAGATTTCGGGGATCTCGACATTCGTATCCATCCGGTTCAGCCTGTATCCAGAATAGAGCTGTATAATGACTCGATTCAAGCACCTTTGCCTCTGCCACAGATGATCACCGAAGAAGGGCAACCACTGTTTGAGATATCACACATACTCTCAGATAAGATCACTAGAGGTGTTAAGTACTATTTAGTGCGATATGCAGGCTACGGCCCTGAGCATGACACCTGGGTCAAAGCCACAGAGCTGACCAATGCAGCAGACATCGGATAGCTGCCTATGAAGGCTAACATTATATTAAGCCTATTGCCCTTACTTCTTATAATATATACTAATACATGTCGATCATCTATATACCTTGCTCTTAATGTTTTGTCATTATGTTGCATAAGAAGCAGGAAATTGATCCTTCCTTGCTAAGGTGTAGTGAGCCTTGTACAAAATCATACCCTTGCACAGATACGCATACATGCGGGTACCATATCTGTGGATAAATAAAAACTGCTATGCTACCTTTGCCAGACCGTGGTTTGTCATTCGGATCTTATGGCCAGTAATCCGCAGCTACCGGATACTGAGGTGGACGGAGTTGTGATCCTGAGTTATGATTGACATACATAACTAAAACGAATTTCACATTAGTACGTTGTCGAATCCAATCTATGAAATGTTCGTCAGAGCGCGCGTACCGGACCGAAAAATAAAAGGAGCACTGGGGCAGATCGGGTGAGGATTTAAAGTGGACTCATAGAGACCCTCCGATATCTCGTTAAGCAGGGCCCACTCCGTTTGCATTAAAAACAAACCGAAATTTCGAATATTCGGAAGGGGCTCTCTATAATATTCCTGTGAACTTCGGGGGAGTAAGCTCTCTGAAGGGAGGAAGAGGTGGATGCATTATATAAAGAGTAAAAACGTCACTCTAAAAATACGATACGAACGGCAGCGCTATATCTATCCGTAACGTAAACCTCGGAAGATACCTTGAAACGTCACTCTGAAATACGATACGCAATTCATGGGGGCTACATCCTAAGAACTGTAGGGCTAAATGCCGAAGGTGAGGGTTTAAAGTGGACTCAGTTCCCCCCAATATCCTAAAAACACCTTGAGGGACGCCTCATCGGTGTAAGAAGACTGGTACCAGCTCAACAACAAAGACATCAAAGACATATAAAAAGGTATGCACCCTATATTGTGAGGTCGCAACTCTTTTAAGAGGGGAGATCTGTCAGGGATATGACCGATGACATATGTGGCATACATATCATACATATCATACCTGTCATACATGTCATACCATGTCATGTCATGTCATGTCATGTCATGTCATGTCATGTCATATGTTATAATGACATACAGTCGTCGAGTATCGTCAGTACGGTCGACTATGGCATGTACAGTCATACTATCTGTCATCCACTCACCATGAGTGACATCTGTCATCGAGAGGCTGATTACAGCTTCTCGATGATGAAGCAAGACAGTTCTTGAAGAACAAACTGTTCTGAAGGGACGCGTCTTCGCTTCAAGCATGAATTGAACACCATGCGGGTATCATATGGCTAATTCGATCAGCCGATACTGTTGTTCACCCAATGCCCTCGGGTTCACAACCCGATAGTGGTAACGCTTGAGAAGCGTGGGGGCATTGGCGTATATGAGAGAGCATTGAGCTCAAGCAGTAGATTCTGGATATCAGACTGCACTCATACCACCAAACTCTTGCGCATGCTATTGTCGTTCAATAATAGCCGTGCCATACATATCGCTCGCATAGCGAGCCCTGGCACATCGCGCACCTATCATGTGATAAACCGTACAGATGCGCAGTGCGCGCATAATTGTACGACATGCAGGAACAAGGCGCGCGTGTAAAATAAGAGCATCAGCAATACTCGTCATTCGCAACGAGAGTGGGCGCTAGAAGCACAATGCAGGCGCATGATTGAATGATGCAGTATAGCGCATGTGCGCATGCGTGATAGCAGAGCGCAGTCTCATTGTGTGGCTGTTATACAGAATTATACTGCATATCAGCATTGTGATCGTCGTGCACACATAAAATGGCGCTTTCATCTTGTCAATCGTAACGAGAAATTCGGCGCGCGAGCTACAGTATATTCGTATACAAGAATGCAGCATACAGTCGTATAGTACGACTGTGATAATAACAGATGCTGAACATCGCAGTTACATCGCGCAACATCGCACTTACATCATCAAGAATGTATATACATTACTCATAGTGTGATTTTACAGATGATTATCAACAAATAACATCATCGGATTACAGCGCACATTATGTATCTCAAATGGCGCGTGATTTACTGTACGATCATAACTGTATTGGGTATTTTCGTGTACAGTATTGGGTGCTTTCGTGGTCGGCATGCGCACACTAAATGACGCATTATGCCAATGTATACATGATTGCACATCATTGTATTAGAAAGTGATAGTCATATGATATATGTACATATCCAGCCTGATCACGATAATGGTTTGGTATGCATATATCCAGCCTGATCACGATAGCGGCTTGGCATTATGGCTATACATGCATACGCCTTACTGCGACATATTGCAAGTTTGCAACTTACATGTATAACATCGATGCTAGAGCTTGCAAGTCCAGTGTTATAAATATATTGAACATTTAAACATGCAGAAGATGCCAATCTTGATTGTTAGACGGGAATTGGCTCAGCTGTCCTATATCACAGGATTTAGGTATGGGCAGCTGTTCTCCTGGACACACATCGGAGCTGTTTGTGAAAATCAACCATAATACTCATCATCCATAATGATGAGATACAAGATTACAATATACTGAAATATTTGATATATATCATTCATGTTACATGCTGTCCATTGGTATACAGACTATACATGAATGATTAAGTTAAGTTAACTTAATTTATCTCAATTTATTTCAGATGAGTGTACTCAATCAGCAAGTACACACACACACACACATATACATACACAGACAGAGCAAAGCATATGTATGTATGTGGATATGTGTGTACACATCGATACCGATATATCGATAAAAAGTGCACAACACAAGTATCGATCGATAGTGATACGCCGATAATTTCCGACATATCGAGTCATCAAAACATCGGCCCAACCGATACCGAACCTTGTCGTAGCCGAACCCCCATACATGGGTTTTCTGTCTGTACTTTCTGAAAACTAGGTTTTCTCAATTTGGTTATCACAACATTCGAATTAGCTCCAACCGATGTGATAGATCGATTTCTCATACATGAGAACTTGTAGGGAGCTATGGGCATGGCACCGGATAGGGTTGTATATAGCCGAACCCCCATACATGGGTTTTCTGTCTATACTTTCTGAAAACTAGGTTTTCTCAATTTGGTTCTCACAACATTCGAATTAGCTCCAACCGATGTGATAGATCGATTTCTCATACATGAGAACTTGTAGGAAGCTATCGACATGGCACCGGATAGGGTCGTATATAGCCGAACCCCCATACATGGGTTTTCTGTCTGTACTTTCTGAAAACTAGGTTTTCTCAGTTTGGTTCTCACAACATTCGAATTAGCTCCAACCGATGTGATAGATCGATTTCTCATACATGATAACTTGTAGGAAGCTATCGACATGGCACCGGATAGGGTCGTATATAGCCAAACCCCCAAGTCCCGCCGGATTACGCCCCCCCGAGAAGGAGACCGCCTCCATGTTGATAATGGAGCATGTTACACAGGAAGGAGTCAAATGAGGGGGTACCTTTCTGGCGGGGAAAACCAACCTAGCGGACGAGGACGGCCTGAAGCGCCTGTCGGAGGCATTCAAGTCGGGGGAACTGACCAATGAGATAGACATGAATGACCTATTCACTGAACCAGTTGAACTCAGAGGTCAGATGAGGTTTTTTAGGAAGACGGGAAGGAGAATGATGGGTATTACTGACAAGGAAATGGAATCTGTAAAGAAAGCTGTAAAGGAAACAATTCAGAGGGCAGGCGGAAACCCCAGCTTGATCACAGCCACTGCTCTGACCTACGGACTCGGGAAGGCACCTTTCATTCTGATTGCCAACATTGACATTGAAATGGTTCAGACAGTGTTTGACATGATCCAGCTGGAGGCTCAGGGAATCACCTGGGGAATCAGGGCTCACATCGTAGGGAACCTCTACCAGGAAGCCCGGTTCTCCTGGAAACCCATGAGTAGGAAGGGAGCCCAGATGAGGATGAAGGCTAAGGATGCGGAGAAATACTTCTGGATGCACCCCGCCACAAGCATGCTGGTGGAAGAGGTGGTCTTCACGTACGACCGCCTTCACCCTACCACTGAGGTTCACCAACTGGTACGACCCGCCTATAACACTTGTCTGAAAGCACAACTCGAGGCCATACCCCAAAAGAAGGCGGGTTCACTCACGAAGAAAGGCCTGGTCTTACTGATAATAGTCAGTGATGAAAGGGAACATACACCGCACAAAGGTGAACTGGCATTCTTTCTGAAGAAAAATATGAGCCAGCATGTGAAGCACTGTAACCCCCGGACATAAAGGTTCCTGACGTGGCCCCCCTCTGCCCAGGTGCTCTACCTGAAGCTAAAGACGAACGTTGAGAAAGGTGGAGATGGGTCTGTGAATTCTTCTGATGACCCCGCAATGATTCTCAGCTTCCCCACTGAAATAATCTTGGGAGGCCTTGGGACCTTGAGGCTCACTTACTCCAATGGTTTCAACTACTGCATGTCGCCCACTCATGACGACCAGCCTGAGGTGGCAAGACTCAACCACATCCAGTGCATGTGCTACTCACACAGAATGATGCTCCAGGCCCAGGGTGACGGGGCAGCTACCCCTACCCCAAAGAAGCATGACAAGAGGCCCCGCACTACCCCAGGAAGCGGCAAGGAGGCAGCAAAAATGCAGAAGCAATTCATTGATAACATGGAGAAATGAAAGCAGCCACAGGAATAGAACCAGCTTGTATCTATGAAAGACGCATGAGCAGGTTAAGGCAGACAATCCACAGAAGCTTAGGAAACAGACATCCTAGAATCTATTCGTCACGCACTCGCCCCGTTGGAACTCCGTGGCATAGCACGGTGACACTGCCGGCGGGGGATCGCCCAGAAAACCCCGGGTCCTGTGTAATTTGTAAAAGTTTCTGCTGCAGTAAATGGTGTGTGACCGCTTCCCAAAATGACGGTGATTCCAAAGTGCAGAGTGACGGGGAGGGTGTCACTGTACGGCACACAAAGAACCAAAGGAGTATCAAGACCGCTGCAAGTTTGGAGCAAAGGAGCACCCCAATTGAAGGTATGGCAACCGTTACCCTGCATATCATAACTTACCTACTTCATACCCGAAGGAGACAGCTGAGAGATGCTCTTACAGCAACCCACGGACCTTTAGTTATGCTCTTGCACACAATACATCACCTTGCTAGAAATAACTCAAAACAAGGAAAACAAATTAGGCCTGGACCGAGGACACTCATTAGATGGGCACACAAGAAGACTAAGTCCAGACTTCAATATCGGGGGAAAACTCAGAAAATGTCTATAGAAATGAGAGCACAGGATGCATTACAGTAATCACTCACCAATAAGAAATAGTAGCAATAAGAAACCAGCCAGCGTTGGGGGTCACAACTTGACGAAATTTGCTGGCTAGCTTTAATTTCTTAAGAAATTGGCCAAAATAAGAAATCAAGGGGCTGGCTGGCTTGAATCATAGTGAAAACTAGTTAAGACATTTTGGCTGGATTATTTGGGGGGTTTGCTTGATTTAACAAGGATTTTGATGCTTATACACAATTTATCTCAATAAAAATATCATACAGACTATTGAATTTTCCTTCTTCAGCTCTCCTATCTGCTCACGGCTTTCAGGATCCATACTAAATTTTACTACTGTGGCCGTCGCTGAGTGTCAATTTCAAGATAGCTGGCTGCCTCCTCCTTAAGTAATCAGAATAAGAAATTGGCTGGCTGAGCTACGAAATCGGGATTTCTTATTCTTAGCAATTTCATAGGTCGCTGGCGCTGGCGGGGGGGTCACAACTTGACGAAATTCGCTGGCTGACCCCATATTTAGGACTTTCTTATTGGTGAGTGATTACTGTAGGAGAGTTTATTAAAACACACAGAAATGGCAGCAGGACCAGACAGAAGACAATCAACCCTCTTCACAAGCCACTTAGAAAGGGGAGGAAACACACCATCACCGAGGGAAAAGAAAGAACCCCCACACACGAAAAAATAAAACACGGACAAAATAAAAGGAACAAACCCAGCCAAATCACAGCAGAACAAAATAAAGGACTTACAAAGAAAGAGTGGATAAAACCTGACGCGGAAAACAAGCGGGGTAAGCAAAGAAATAGGAAAGACATCCTAAGGGGCGAAGGAAAGCATGAAGATGAACCACAAATCCAAAACAGTGCTAGATTGGGCACAATAGATGATCACACAAATGAGGGAATAGACTCTGAACAACTTGATGTATTGGAGTTCGGGATATTTAATTGTTCCCGTAACATGGTCCACTTCGGGTTTAGCGGTCACAGCAATGGTATTCTTTTTTGAACTTGATGGACGGTACATGCTAGCTTCCGGGAGAGCGTGTAAGTATAATTCCTCATTCATTTCCTGTCTTAGGTCAGGAAGTGGAAAAAGTTTCGATGGCTGTGTTTTGATGTATGTGGTACCTTTTCCAGGGTTTAGTAGTTTGGGCTTTTCTGAGATTTCTTCAGCAATGATTTTCCCGGATTTTCCTTAGTTCGCTATCTTGGGTTGTTCTAAGACTATACAAACTATCATTATGTCCTGAGCATTCAAGTTGGATGTGTTCGAAGGTGCATTTTGTATTCTGTTGGCAGTAGGGGCAGTTTTCAGTTTCGATTTTCCCCAGTTTAAATAAACGTGCTGGAGAGGCTTGGAGACCCAGGAGTTCTCTGCTTCTAGAAGCGGTGAAAGCTTTAGGTGTTATTTTGGAAATATCTTTAGTGGGGGTGGTGTTATTCTCGTTGAGCATCCTCAAGTACTTCCCTTGAGACTGTAGAGTTCTCCAATTATGATAGTGTGATAGTCGTTGAATTCTTCTAATGTGACTGCGGATATCACCTAAGATAGGGACCTCAAAAAAGAATAACGAGAAGGGCAGTTCCTCGGCAGGGTCGTAGCGGGAGATGTCTAAACAACCCCCTCTGAATGAGGCTCTTTTAGCAGTACGGTTCACTCTGTCATGGACTTTGTCATTATTGTGACCCCTGATCCATTTAAGGATGATTTTTCTGTGGTCTCCTTCACTGTAGAAGCCAAGTTCTTCTAACAGTAGGCGAACAGCCTGCACATCTCTGCGATTAGCTTCACGTAATTTGTCCCGGGCACTCATGGATCTGCCATTCTTTGTTACAGCAGATATTGCGGTCATGGAGTCAATGGCATGTACCATCGGAGTCATGGATTTGAGGAGTTTCTCTTTTTGTTCTGTGAGTAAGAATCGCAGTCCCGCAATTTCAGCAGATGTGCTACTAGGGTTTTGGATATCTTCCTTGATAAGAAGCCCCGGTGCGGCGAAAGTTTTCGAGGGGGGGATATTCATCTTCCGAACAAGTGGAATTCCGTTGTCAAAGTTTTTTATGGCATATGCTGCACCGCTGCATGCTGATTTTTTACCAGCAAATAGAGAACCATCGCTTGCCATATCATAATCTTCCATTTGTTTGCTCTTTTCGGCGTGGGGGGTAGATTCTTCTTCTGAGTCGCTAGGGCAGCTGTATTCACTTTCTTCTTCCGCATTTTTGTTTTCCATTCTGGCAATAATGGTCTCATACTGTCTGTCTGAGATGTAATCATGGTGTGAGTTAATATCACTGACTTTAGCAAGAACAGAAGAGGGCGGGTCCATATGGTCATTATAGTCGAAAATGGAACCTGCTGGAATTAGGATGCAGCCGTCATTGGTGATGCTATATTCAAAGTCGTATTGAAGACTGCTGGTTCCTTCGATTCTGACAAAGACGTTAGGGTTTTCGGCATTGTTACTGTATTCTGTATATTGTATTGACATGGCCTCTAAGTCAATATTGGTAATGTGAATAAGAGAGATGGAATCTCGGTCACCATTTCCTTTCCAATGAAACTCACCCGTGTCCGGGGGTACTATGTTGTCTCTATATTGATTTTTGACATATCTGGCCTGTGGGTCCGAATCTACGGGGTTTTGAAGCATTCCCTTTTCGATTGCGGTTTGCCATCCAGGGGATCTATTACCGTTCAGCCTGAAAAAGCCTTTGCTTTCTTGCCAGTTTTTTAACATTCCACCGCAAGGAGTCAGAAAGGACCCTGTGTGCTTAAGGTTATATTTTTGAATTGCGGAGGTAACATTCCTCGACATGTAGAGTTGTCTGGGAAGGGTGGTGACTAATGTGGTTTCACCCGCTTCATTTTCAGGGTAATTTTTAGAGTCGATAGCGTATCCAAGTTTTGCCATAATGTGACCTGTACGCCTGAACCAGTTAAAGCGTTTGTCTTTTGTGTGACTGTAGGTTGCATAGTGTGATAAGGGGAAGCCCGAGATGGCATTATTACTCATTTCGTTGTTCATGTTTTGAATTATTATTTTAAGCCATAGATTGTTGTTTCTACGGTATAGTGAGATAAGGTGGGGGTCAGTGATACGGTCCGTGTGGTTGTGTTGCCAGTATTCGTGTTCATCTGCAGAACACAGGGTGTTCATGGTTTCAGTAATACACGACGCAGTTGCAATATCGAAGACACTATCAATACCGTACCCGCCCTGGCAGACTGCTGTCCAGATTATTTGGTGATTAGTGTCAACTGGGCAGCCCAGGTATTTGATTATAAACGAAGCTATCATTTTGTCTAATTCAATTGCAACATTCTTTGAGGAGTTGGCAATTGCTGAGGTAACTTTAAGGGGGTACGCCATCCTCGGAACTACAACCGCATTTATAACATATCTTAGCTGGTGTAGAGTCATGTGTTGCAGTTGGATGGATGTGAGAGTAGATTTAAGTCTGTCGATAAGGATTTCCGCCTGTTTTTTCCATTCCCCATTTAGTGCAAACCAAACTCCGAGGTATCTGTTTACCTCTTTGCTGTTAGAGAAATCGAGAAAATCTGGTGACTCAGGGGGTGTCCATTTCGCATCAATGGAAGGACTTGAGTCATTGGTATTGGGCTCCAGGTGACCCCCAGAGATGAGTAAATCATCGGACAGGTCATATCGTGTTACCATTCTGCCCTGGGGTTTGATGCGCTTTCTGTAAGAGTATTTGGATTTCTTAACATTGATAGGAATACCGATGAAACTCATAAATTCATTAACTATACCTAGCATGTCTTGGACTTCGTCTTTAGTTTTCCCCACGAGCATGATGTCATCACAGAAGAACCGTGCAAAGATATTTAAAGGGGTGTCCTTTTCTAATAGGTTTTGGGAGGGAGGAATAACCTTATTTCCTGGTTTGTCTGGTCTGTGGCGTTCCGAGTTCAGTTCGTATCCATATGTGGTTCTTGTCGGGTTTGCACCGTTTGCTCTTTTTGCTAACCAAATTGCCAGAATATCCATAATGGCTACAAACCTTAGTGGGCTCAAAACTTCTCCCTGAGGAACTCCACATTCGAGGGACCATTCATCTGTGAGGCCTTCTTCAGTAAGTACCGTTCTGGAGGCATCATTGGTGATGTCTGAGATGATGTTAATTATTTGTGATGGGAGTCCTAACTTTCTGAGTGCTAAGTTGCTCATCCAGAATTCAGCTTTGTCAAATGCTTGTTTGAGGTCCAGGTAAACTACGTGGAGGTCTTTGTCGTATCTATTGGCATCCGAAATTACTTCATTCAAAATTTGGAGTGAGTCATCTATGTTTTTATTCGGAAGAAAGGCATCTTGAATGGGAAAGAAAATGGGGTGGGTGTTGAGAATTGTTTTGAGACGGTTAGCAATTATTGTATTAAATAGTTTAAGACCCGTTTCCAACATTGTGAGGGGTCTGGAATTGTCTATGGTACATGGTGCATAGGGGGTTTTAGGGATTGAAAGGATGACTCCAGCTTTTGCACTCTTTGGAAATCTCCCAGTTATAAGAATGTGGTTAAAAAGTGAGACAGTAACTTCTTGAAAATTCTCTGGGCCCTTTATCCACTGCGAGTATCTCATTCCTGAGGGTCCTGGTGCCGCGTAGAAATACCACAGTCCGAGTATGCTTGTTGAAGTTCTTTGCGCGTGATTTCTGTCAATAGTCTTGCGGCGGCCGTATCGGGGATTTTAGGGCTATCCTTGAGAATGTCCGTGAGCCACTGTGGGAGTTCATCTGGCTCACTCGGGTTAGTAGAAAATAATTTTTTATTTTTGTATTCATCTAGTGTTGTGTTTAGTCTTTCTGATTTCGTCTCAGGTATCTTTCCATCACTACCTGGGGTTGCGGCTGCACCTTTTTCAGTAGGTTTCATCTTTCCCATGACTGTGTCTAGAAACCTCGAGAGGTTAGTTGATAAGAGATGTTGCAGGGCTTCCTTTTCTCGAAGTTTGCGTCGCTCAATGTCTGTGTCTCTGCTCTTTTGAAAAGCATTTCTGATAATTGCATAATTTTCATGCAATCGTAATCTCCATGTGTCTGCTGCTTCATTTTGTTTGGGTTGGAGCAAGGCAAACGGTAGTGTGCGGGCAGCCTTTTTGGCTTGCTTTGGAATGTTACTAACATGAGTTCTTGTGTCCAAATATTTGATGGTGCGGCGTACCGTGTTTAGCCATCTGTATATATAATTAGATACTGCTGATGGTTTTTCAGACCTCCCAGTTATGTTCAGATTCTTGGTGCCAAAGGCGTCACTTGCCGCCTGATGTGCCAATCTGTGCAGGGTATTCCATGTCGCGTCAGGGTGCATTTCCTTGAGGCCAGTGCCGCCGTTTCTATCTGCTTCTGGGCCATTTTCTAATTCGAGTGTGCTATGTAGTCTTTCAGTGTAAGACACCCAGCCTGTAGCGTATTGGAATATATGAGCCGTGCAGTCTATTTCTTCTGAGTGCATCTCAGATCCGTACAAATTCCAGAATTTAGCAGGCATATGGGGTTGTAGAAGGATATCCCAGCATGTCATGTGATCGTCTGTGCTGGATTTCGTGATTTTCTTAACTTCCAGTGAGCTGAATGAAAGGTGTCGTTTGAGATAGGCATTTACATCTTTCCTGTTCAGTAGGTGAGGCGAACCTATATGCCAGATGTTATCTTTGTCGTTATGGCCTAAGTTGAGACCACCTTCTTGCATCCCCTTGCCTCTAGAGAGTAAGTGAGCTGCATGCCATGGGCTATTAAGGTGAATCCACCATTCTTTGGGTTTGTTGTGCCATTTTAGACATTGTTCTATGTTGTCTGTCTCTTTATTTTTAGCTACGAGCGTGTTCACTGTCATGGGGCTGCCGTCAGTATTGTCCCGTCTGAGATCAAGATCAGTGGTGTCACCCTTGATGGTGCTGATAGCGGCTCTTGCTTTGTTTTTATTGATGCACGCGTGCACAAGTTCATTTGTGCTATATCCGTTTGCTTCAAGGAGTCCTACAATATCTTTCTTGTTTATTTTCCTTTTTGTATCCGTGTTTTTGTTTGTCATTCTGATTGGGTAACCTGGGTACTCATCATGTGTGGTTTCCTTGGCACCATTGAATCTAGGTGTTGGCAAAGTTGTATTTGTAGATATCTCAGGTTTAGTGTCGTTTTGAGGGAGCTTAAATTCAGCCCATACTATCCCGTGGTCGGAGATGATATAGGGGTTTTCCTCCGTCCATCCAGATTTAACTGTCATTTCTGCCATAGTTGAGTTGGCCATGATATGGATGAGTTTTGCTTTTGAGTTTTTGGATATAACATGTGTGAAAATTTCTGTGTTTGGGTTACGGTCCATTATCAGTTCATTAAGAGAACATTTGTCATTGTTGAAATAAGTTAAAAGATGCTTATTCTTCTCAACATGCTCTTGATATGACATGTAATTTCCACCTGACACCCGCTGATTTGGGGTAATAGTACAGTTTTTGTCACCTATCTCTATGTAGGCCTTTTTTGGATTATTTCCTGCCTTTCCTGCCCAGTCAGTGAGTGTGTCATATAATTCCTTTTGTTCATCTACTAGTGTGGCATCATTCATGTAACCGCTGGCTATGTAGAGCTCCATACCGTTATTTCCTGAAAATTTGGTCATTACTGCCCTTTTTGCATCACCATCAATTGTGGTAACCGAGGTGGAAAGTGGTAAACTTTTCGGATTCCATAAGATCATGGAACCAATGGAAGCTCTTTCGTTTACATGAGATGTGCGAAATTGAATTCCTTTTTGTGTCATTAGGGTTTTGATTAATGCGAGGTTTTCAGTATTCATCTTGATTTCTGATATACAAATTATATCGGCCCGTCTGTCAATTAAAAGATTGCAGATTGTTTCTAATTTAACCAAACTGTCTGTTATCTTCTTTGTGGTGTCGGAGGCCTCTCATATTCATACCCATTATAATCAAATTGTCAGAGTGTTGTGCTAGTTGTAGTTTTGTAAGTCGGTCTAATTCTTCTGATTGTTTAATGACACTTTTATGTTTTGCTTTTTGTAAAATGCATCTGCCATCTGCGTCATAGATGTTCTCACAATCAAAGATTTTGTTTGTGCATTTGGTTTTTAGGATTATTCTCTTTTGTTTATGAGAGTGTTTCCTGCGGTATCCATGTGTGTGGGGTACCGGAATATCCTAGTTCACTAGATATCAGAGGGTCCCGAACTGTGTGGATAAACTCTGTTAAGATAATAAACCCTAAGCTAGATATACCCGGAACGGTCTCGCAACGGTCTCGGATACTAGCCTACCTGTGACACAGCGTGTGTCACAGCACGAACCTATAGATCAGTCAGCGGTCCAGTGTTGGTCCTAGGGGTCTGTCTTAGGGGCCTGCACCGGGACTCCCAGTCAGGGCTGCCTATACAGATTCCAGCACACCACCCCAGCACTGTGGGTGGTGACTGTCTAGGAGAGTCAGAATGTTAAGATAAGTTAGGGTAGGAGCTAGGGTGACAAACCTAACTGCTAATTCAACTGTGCAATTCTGATACACAAATTGAAACCCTCTAGCCGGCACAAGAGCAGAAACATACAGGCAATGCAAGTCCTGCGAAACTACTGAAAAGCTCTGTGTCAGCAAGTCAGATTGAAGAGTTCAAAGTTGTCAAAGCAAAAGCATAAACCAGATTGAAGACCGTGTTGAGGTCAAGGCACATCTCAGCACACCACTATGAAAGTGGTGCACTGCCAGAACCAGAAACATAACTACTCGGGGTCAAAGGTCAGAGGAGCACCGTCACCACAACGAGCACTGTAGTAGTCCACAGTAGCACGGCGGAGTAACACAGGGCTGCCAAAGTGCAAGGTGTCGGTCACTGAGAAATCATTCGCCAGAGAATTTGACGGAGTCGGTGTTGTTGATCCGTCGATCACGGGAGGCTGCACCGCACCAGGGTGCTGCCAAGTGCTGCCCGAAGGTGGCGCCTCGTCATCTGAAGACGATGCCGGCGACAACGGAGGACCGCCCTCAAATAAGATACCAGGTGGCGGCGGTCCGGGATTCCACGGCACCGGAGCCATGTAGAGGCCCTGCCGCCGCTGCACCCGCCGGTGGCGACGAGGCGGGATGGCACATGGCACCGTGTCAAGCGGTGACTCCTCGCCCCTGCACAGCACAGGCTGCAGCGCAGCCCGACCCGATACCTGCACAGGGTCGACGTCGTTGGCCACCGTGTAGGTGGCTGCTCCTACTCCCATGACAGAGATCAATAGAATGAAAGAGAGAAGGAAGGGCATCCCCCACAAGCCCGCGTGGGCGGGGAAGCCCCACGGAGGCTTTCCACAGCCGTAGCTGCGGGGAGCATCCTCATGCCAATCTCCCAGAGCACCACCAGAATGAGGTGCTCGGGCTGCGGGCGTCGACGAGTGATTTGCCGAGATGGCCGAGGCCCGCGGCTTCACGACGAAGCTGCCGTCAGCGAAGTCCTCGTAATCGTCCGTGTCGTAACCCGTGAGATCAACCGTGCCGACGGCGGCGTGGTTCACGGTCTGAACGAACCCAGCGAACTCACCGTCCGCGTCCGCTGTGGTGGTCACCCGCGCCGATTGAAGTGGCGCGGGCTTCACATCTTCTCCCTGCGAGACAGGCATAGCAGGGGCCGGCACGGCGGATGCCGATGCTGCCGCACCACCTGCCGGAACCTGCTCCTCCGGTGTGGCCACCGCTGCGGCGGGCACGCACACCAGAGCCGAAGCCCCCTGCCCGTCACCGGCAGGAGGCGGGAAAGATGCGTGAGTGTAATGCACCTGCGGGTTGGCCGCGGAGTGAACCTCCGCGGCAAGATCGTCGAGCCTGCGGAGAATGTCGTCCCCCTCGGAATCCGGCTGCTGCTCCACGGTGAAGCCGTAGGCGGACACGTCAATGCCGCCCACCGCTCCCGCACAAAGCACCGCGGGCGGCCCGTACGCGGCCGCCGCCCGCGCGAAGGACTCCGCCCCGTCATCCGCTGCCTGCTGGAACAATGCACACATGGCGAGCGCGTGCACCCCCTCTGCGTCCTCCTCGTCGATGGGAACGCAAAACGCCGCAGCAGAGGTGGGCGGGTGTTGGCGCCCGCCCAACGGGCAGTCGCGGTAAAAGTGATAGCTCTCACCTTTGCCCGCCTTCTTGCACCGACCGCAGAAAGGCTTTGCCCGTTGATCGTCACGGTCGAACCCCACTGGTGGGGCCTTGTGGGTCCCCACACGGAATCCCCGCGGCTGCTGCCCCCGCTGCTGTTGCTGCCGCTGCTGCACCCGCTCCCGTTGTTGACGCACAACCGGAGCGGCCTCACCCCGCTGCCGCTGTACGAGCTCCGTCAGCTCCGTGATCTTCTGGAGCAGCGCATCGTACTCACTGCTGGAGAGGTGTGCGGAGACCCCGCCCGCACCAGAAGCTGCCTTCCCCCCGTCCGTCTGCGCCCAAGACCGATAAATCTCGACCACCAAGGAGCGAAGAGAAGCAAGGGACACGTGGGACAGGTCGGCAGCCATGGGATAGCGGACCTTTACCGCCGCGTAAAACACGGGGTCGAGGCGGGTGTAGAGAGCCAATTTTCGTGTTGCCTCGGTCGGAGTCCAGTCTGAAGTCCTGTTATCCCGCACCAAACGCTGCTCCTTAGCCAAAATCGGCTGCGGGTCAACGTCCGCGGGATAACGTAAAGCCGCATGCTCCTCCTGCTGCGACTCCCGCAGCGCCACCGGCACAGAGCCCTTGATGATGTCGACAAGAGCACGTCGTCCATCTCGGTCAGTCGAAGAATCCGTACCAGTGAGCCAGACGTAGGCGTTGCTGTGCTTCTCCACCACGAGAGCCAGAACGTCGTACAAGAGGCCATTCACCTTGTTGACCACTGGAGCCCGAGGGTCGTCGAGGTCAAAGGCACACAGTTCCAGTCCGGCCGACTGAAACTCCGTACGCAGCTGCACCACCAGGTCGGACAGAAGGCCAGCGTCGTCCGTACCGCGAAAATGATGTTTCTTGTCACCAAGAATATCCTCACGGATACTCTTGGCCCAAGCCCGGTGGAGACGTGCCTTGTAAATCTCGTCCACCAGCTTGCATTGTTCCTGCAAGTAACGTCTGACGGCCACGTCCGCGTCCTCGTTCGATGCAGGGTTGGGGGTAGGAACAGAAGGAGTAGCCGCCGTCGGCGTGTTCCGCACCCCGTCGATCAACCTCAGAGAGGCGTCGATGTCGCTGTCCCTCGTGAGGGACTTCTTGGATCTCGTTGTGACTCCCATTCTCAGATAAGCCTGAAGGGAGGCGGTACGCTGTAGCACGTTTGGGTAGGATCGCGGAGAAAATGCGACGTCAAAGATACGGAACGAGCGGTCGAGCTATGCGAGCGAGGGGCAAAGGAGGATGTCGTCGAGGTCAAAGGTGCCAAGGTCACCAGCCCAAAAATCGGTAGCCAGCGGGATCAAGACTAGCAGAAAACCGTGAATGAACATTGCGTCGACGAAACCCGATCCAAGCCGGCACCCCACAGCTGCGGCTCAAACCTCAAAGTCGCTCACCGCAAGCTGCTCATCTCATAATCCCCACTGATGCCCAAACGCGCAAACGCGCACCACCTCTCCGAGCGGCCGTTTAGCCAATCATGGCCAAACTAGCAAGTGGAATGAAGCGTGGATGGGGCCACGACCTACCGGAATATCCTAGTTCACTAGATATCAGAGGGTCCCGAACTGTGTGGATAAACTGTCATAAGATAATAAACCCTAAGCTAGATATACCCGGAACGGTCTCACAACGGTCTCGGATACTAGCCTACCTGTGACACAGCGTGTGTCACAGCACGAACCTATAGATCAGTCAGCGGTCCAGTGTTGGTCCTAGGGGTCTGTCATAGGGGCCTGCACCGGGACTCCCAGTCAGGGCTGCCTATACAGATTCCAGCATGGGGTGCGCTAGAAAGCTTTCATTTGCCTGAGATGAGGTGATTATAAGCAGTGTAGGTAGATTTACACTCTTTGTTTTCAGGATTTGGCTTTGTTGGATGTGCATCGATTTTCGTGAGGTGAATTCTTAATGATTGTCGTGTGGTTGAGATGGCTTTGTTATTTTCGTGTTTGGTTATCCTAGCTTCTCTGCCCGTTTGTGGAAGAATTCTAATGTTTAGGTTTTCAAGTTCGTATAGTAGATCTCTGTTTAGTTGTGCTGCCGAGAAGAATTTAGTGTTGTGCAGGATGTGAAAGGCTTTGTGGGCTAGTGTAAAATTGAAAACCCCCATGTTGTTCGGGTGTACTCCCAGTTTCAAGGTTATGCGATGCACACTTAGGTCTTGAGGGAGAGGTGTGAAACTGTCTTTCTGGTGTTTATTGGTAGAAATATCAAAATCACAATAAATAATCTTTCTTTCTGGAATGATGTGAACCGCCGTTGACCATATTTCATTTATCACAAGGAGATGAATTTGAATGTTGGTGTTATTCGTATTCGAGGTGTGGTGATATTTCCTATGTGATTCGATGGCTTCTGAAACAATTGTTTCATTAGTGGTGTGTGTCTTCCATTCCAGTCTGAAAGTTTCTATCAGAGTTTATATCTGCTTTTTAGGTGTGGCACCTCTCCGTGTGAGGATATGGTGGGAAGGTGAGGTCATATTTGGGCCGCTGGTTACCGCGTCATTTCCAGTGGGTTCCAGGTTTTTGAGCTCCAGTGTGTTGCAGATATTCTCGTCATCGTCGAGGGTGTTGCGCCTCTTGGCGGACCGCAAGGCCGCGGTAAAATCCGTGATGGACTCGGACGGGTCGGTGTAGGCCTTGAAGCGGACGCCAAGGAGGTCCGATGTCCCCTGAAAGGGTGCACCGGAGTCCAGCAACCGCCGCGCGAGCTCCAAAAGGGCTCGCTTGCCGTCCATCGGGTGCAACGTCGCGGAAGCCTCGAGCCAGTCACCCGCCGGAGAGGCGGGACACACGATGAGCTTGAGCGTCGAAAAAAGAAGCTTGTTGGCCTCGGGGCGGATGACCAACGTGGAGTCCTCCAAGTCGAAGAGTGGCGCAAATAAGGCGTCCTGCGCCTCGAACGAACGTCTCTGGCACAAGCGTGCGCCATTGTACAACTTTCTAATATTGAATGCTGGAACCGTTCGAGAGTCTTTCTATTAAAAAATAAATAAAAAGTGAACAATATGCATTTTATTCTTTAAGAATTATTCCACATCGGCATTGCCACATAATACGGTTATTACGCGTGGCTGCCTTGTTGTCCTCGTGTCCACCAAAAAAAAAAGAAAGAAAAAGAGACACCATATTTCGAAAGTCTCGAAAGTTCGAGAAAGTGGTCATACGGTGAGAGTGTCGCCATGGGGCGGTCTCTACCATTCCTCGAACTTTTTGGTGGGTTCCGAAAAGTCTCCGAAAAGTTCCGAAGAAAGTGGTCATACGGTGGGGGTGTCATAGGGCAGGTCTCTCACCATTCTCGAACTTTTGGGTTCGAAAGTCTCGAAAGTTCGAAAGTGGTCATACGGTGGGGGTGTCATAGGGCAGGTCTCTCACCATTCTCGAACTTTTGGGTTCGAAAGTCTCGAAAGTTCGAAAGTGGTCATACGGTGGGGGTGTCATAGGGCAGGTCTCTCACCATTCTCGAACTTTTGGGTTCGAAAGTCTCGAAAGTTCGAAAGTGGTCATACGGTCGGGATGTCATCAGACCTGAGACAGGTCGTCATCGTCATTTCGCCGGATCCGAGGTGCCACCGCTCCGATTTGCACATGGTAAAACTGCGAACGGCAGGTCAAAGGCAAAGGGGAAGGCAAAGGGTTTAAGATTTAGCGGCAGTAGGAATAGTTTGCAGAAGCATATGGAAAGTATTCTAGTGCTTCTGAAAACTATTCCTACTTCTTCTATATCCTAAAACCTTTGCCTTGCCTTTTACTGCTGCACGCGACCGGCAAGCATCTTTGAAACTTCCGAGTTTCAAAGATGCGTTTTGTATTTTGGGTGCACCCTAAAATTACAAAACAGCCGAGCGCTTCCCGTTTGTGCGGGATATTCACATTTATTCCACGGCATATTTCATATGAAATATACACATAAGCACGAAGGCATCGGCCACGCATCTTTGAAACTAACGAGTTTCAAAGATGCGTTTTTGGTCATTTGGGTGCGCATACCCAAATAACATATCAGCCGAGCGCTTCCCGTTGACGTGGGGTATCCAACGCTTGAATGTTGAATATTCATTATAATATGAGTTAGCATGCGAGGTTGCGAAGGCATCGGGACAGAATCTACGAAACTGTCCTATGCCTTTGCCTTTGGGTTTGGGTTCGAACGTACCCAAACCCAAAGATGCCAAACAGCCGTGGGCTTCCCGTGCGTCCTAGCGCACGAAACTTGGCACAAATACTGCCAAGGTACATATCTTTAAGTTACCTGAAGCTCAAGGCTTCAAGTTACTTGTGCGCGAAACGCGCAATCTATTTCTAAGGCAGATGTTTTGGGTTTGGGTTCGAACGTGACACCCAAACCCAAAGATGCCAAACAGCCGAGGGCTTCCCGTGCGTCCTAGAGCACGAAACTTGGCACAAATACTGCCAAGGTACATATCTTTAAGTTACCTGGAGCTCAAGGCTTCAAGTTACTTGTGCGCGAAACGCGCAATTTGTTTCTAAGGCAGATGTGTTGGGTTTGGGTTCGAACCCAAACTCAAAGTTGCCAAACAGCCGAGGGCTTCCCGTGCGTCCTAGAGCACGAAGCTTGGCACAAATACTGCCAAGATACATACCTTTAAGTTACTTGAAGCTTAAGGCTTCAAGTTACTTGTGCGCGAAACGCGCAATTTATTTCTAAGGCAGATGTTTTGGGTTCGGGTTTGGGTTCGAACCCAAACCCAAAGATGCCAAGCAGCCGAGGGTGTCCCCTGCGTGTGCATGTGTGTTAACTCATATGAAATATTTCATGGAATATATGTGAATATCCCGCACAAACGGGAAGCGCTCGGCTGTTTTGTAATTTTAGGGTGCACCCAAAATACAAAACGCATCTTTGAAACTCGGAAGTTTCAAAGATGCTTGCCGGTCGCGTGCAGCAGTAAAAGGAAAGGCAAAGGGTTTAGGATATAGAAGAAGTAGGAATAGTTTTCAGAAGCACTAGAATGCTCTCCATATGCTTCTGCAAACTATTCCTACTGCCGCTAAATCTTAAACCCTTTGCCTTTCCCTTTGCCTTTGACCTGCCGTTCGCAGTTTTACCATGTGCACCTCGGAGCGGTGGCACCTCGTATCCGGCGAAATGACGATGACGACCTGTCTCAGGTCTGAT
>LGRX02009957.1:0-15483 GCA_001247695.2 Cymbomonas tetramitiformis | reverse complement strand
GGTCGCCCGCCACCTTACAATTTGCACCTCGCCTTTCCCCCAACCCCCCTCCTATAGGAATTTATTCTGATGACTTCATCCTCAGTTGGACCACCGGCCGTGGGCGCTAGGATGCGCCTAGATTCAATTTTTGCTAGGAACGTGGGTGCTCGCTACAAGAGCACCCCGCAGTCAGCGAATGTCGCACTCGCTGCTGCTGACAGGACACGCAGCAATGCTGTTTTGCAATCGTCTTGGGACATTGACGTTGTGAAGCGTGTTGCGAAGGACACCTTGGGTACTAAGGCGTCCTCGTTTTCCGGGAGTGAGCCTCATCGACAACTTCTTTGGGATTCCTTGGTTACTGCCTTGGAGTCCTCGTTTGTCAACAAGGACAGCGCCAACGAGGACATCTTTGACCTCGTGGACGTCACCAAGGAGGTTCACCCGATCTTCAACGACATTTTACTTCGCGCGTTGGTCTCTTTGACAACGCCGCACTCTCCAGCTCGAAGGTGGGTTGACGCTTCCGCTCGGATTTCTCCGCGCGACGGTAAGCGTGCACTCCTGGAGATCACCAAGCGGCTGCTGCCGCCTGGGCATGGTGTCACGATCGACACCACCCACCCCGAAGCCGTAAAAATGAACTCTCCCTAGAGAAAGGGAAGAGTACGGCTCCTGAAGATCTTGCTCATTGTAGTCTGCCTCCTCCCCTGCAAAGCAAAAAGCCTGGAATTTTGCGGAAGCTTTTCTTTGAAGCCGATCCCACTCCTCATGTTGTTCCTGAGTGTAGGAGTCAGTCTCCCAAGCATCCCACTCAGAGTCAGTCCACTCCTGTGGTGCCCAAGCGGGTGCATGAGAGTCCTCATCCCCCTGGGTGAGGTAGGCGGCAAAGGACATGGATCCGTCGTCAGGGTACGTGCACACCGACTCCGAAGAGTCACAAATGTCTGGTGTGCCGTGTTCCCAACAGACTGCCTGAAAGGCCTCCTCCGAATGCTCATAAGCTGCCTGAAAGCGAGCTGTCAGAACATCCGTGAAGGCCCCTTCGGCTAGAGCCTCGGGGTCAAGCCGCATGGAGTGTGCCGCCAGGTGCTGCATGTGTGTACAGTCTGCCTGGCGGTGCCTCCCACCGCAGGACCAACAGTTGCCCATGAACTGCTTGGAACCCGGGTGGAAGGTGACTCGGGTCTTCTGCGATTGCCCCTTGCCCCTTGCCTTTGCCTTTGCCTTTGCCTTTCCTGCGGATTCCCTGTGGCCAATTCCCCCCCTTCGGCAAGGGGGAGGCAGCGAATCGGAAACTCTTCCCCTTCCCCTTAAAGGGGTGGGAAGACCGAGCAGGATAGTAAACATCACGCGGGCGGGGAGGGCGCGGGTCAGGGGCTCCCCTGGAATCCAGACCGCCACGTTCACCGTGGCGGTGTCCTGCATCATTATAGAAAGCGCTAGTCAGTTGCTTCGCTTTCCCCAGTGTGTTGTAGACTCGCTGAATCGCGAGTCCACAGCTCACCAGGGTCAGCTCAGCCTGTGTTTTGACCTTCTCAATCGCATAGTCCTCGTGCACCTGTTTGTAGGTGACGGGACAAGTGCGACGAAGAAACAGACGGACCGCATCTTCCCTCGAGATGTCGAGGCTAGAGTGTTGCCCCAAGTCAGTCGAAGCGTTACTGACTGCGTCAGTGAACGCTTTGATGAACTGCTTGGGGTTTACACCTGCCGGGACCTCTACTGTGGGTGTGAAAATGAAGTCCGTCTTGTCGAAGTCTTCAAGGTCGGGCATTACGTCCCTGACTAAGGCGGTAAGAATTACTTTGCCGTCGTCAGGGAAGTAACGGTGAGCTTCCCGCACTGAAGCGAGCGCTGGCCCGCCACAGAGATACTCCAATAACTCCTTTAGGAGTTTGTTTGGAGTTGGCATCACTGTGGCGGTCGCGTCGGACAGCCGGAAAGCATGTGCGAAGAGGGGGTTAAACCGCGTGAGGCGAGAGGTTAGCTCCTCAACGAGGGAGTCAAGTAGTGAACGAGCATTCGACTCGTCACCACAAAACCTCCACTCGTCAATGGCATCCCCCTTGCCACACAGCTTCGATTTAATTCCCCTCACAAGTGCTTCAATCTTCTGGTGGTCATCCAGAAAAGCTGCGGACTCGGAATCAAACTTCTTTTCAGCCGCTGATTGTTGAGAAAGCGCAGCCACTGGTGTGGCCACCAGTTGGTCGAATTGTAATTGCCTCTTTGAGGCACCAGCCGGATGCGCTCTTAATCTCGCTGGCGCCATCAATTGGTACGGTGTAGAGGCCATGGTGAAATTTACAGTCGCGGTGATCGAACGTTAGTCTAGAAAATCCAATAAATCAAAATGTTCGGTGATCAAGGTTCTAAAAATTGTACTAAAAAGATCTCAGCAAGAGAAAACAAATTTACACTTGAACAATCTATAAAAAATAAGGGCAGGGGCTCAAAATGCGGGTTCAAAGGTTCAAATTTTACAGCCGCGGAGAAGGGTAGGGTAAGAGAGGGTGGCGAACGTGTCGTGAGGCTTGGTGATGACGCGCGTACTGCTTCGGAGGCTGCGGCTAGCTAGACCGGTCTACCTGAGTCCTAGGCGATTGTGCTCACGAACGGAAATTCATCCTCTCTCTCACTCTACCCCTTCCGTGACTAGTGCGTTTAGAACCTCATGCCCGGATCTCAGCCCCAAGCCCCTATAAGAGCTTTAGCCAGCCATAATTGGCGGTTCTAACAAACCACCTTAGGCCGGTGGTGGGCGCAAACCTGTGAGAACAAACACGCAGTCAAGCACTACAAGTCAAGTGTGCAACGCTCACATATGTCAACCGTGAAACTGTGAAGCTATACACAAGATAATACGAAGTGTTATAGCTTCCGCCGAAAGAATGTGATGACAGCCCCTAAGGTGTCAGATGTGAAATGACAGATGCTATGAACTGTCTGACTACCGAAGTCGATATCGGAGATGGCGCTGATGACAGTGAAGAAGTCATAGTAGTCGAACCGTATCGGTGATGACACAGATGATGATGACACTGTCGGCGTGCCAAATCCAGCAATCCTCGCAATTCAGTTTCGCGCCACAGCTAGAGGCGGTCTCAACAAAATGCCGGCGCTGTTGTGGAACAACAGGTGACCGCCGAGGACACAAAGGAACTCCCGCCAGCAGCATTGGTATCAACTCATTCAAGTCAAGAGGCGGAGGACTTAACGAAGTGCACGCTCCCGATGTTAAAGGACAAACTCCGAGCGCGCAAGTTACCCGTGACAGGGCGGAAGTCGGTACTTGTAGCCCGCTTGCAGGCATATACACAGGGAACCGCCATGGGTGCCAACAAACTCCTACCAGCGTCCCCAACAGCATCTGCAGCCCCATACCCGATGGACAAGCCCCCACAAAGCGTGCAGGAGGTGAGCCAACCATCCCCTGCGGTCCAAGGGATGAGCCTCACCACGGGGTTGATGAGCCAACCCCGTGGTGAGCCAACCATCCCCCCTGCCCATCTGCATGTGCCCTATTGAGACACAGCCTCGGGAGTATCCCACCGTCTCAGCGTGACACCAGAGCCAGAGGAGGTATCACCAGTGACATTATTCCTGGTTCCCCTGCCATGCTAATACATTATTGATGCTCTCCCACCAACCCGATCATCAAATCAAAATGGGAGAAGCCTCACCTGAAGTCGCATCGGCTGTGCCATAGCAGGCACTTGGCAGCGATGCCAATAAGCTCCCGCCAGTGTTGTCGGCTTCTCCACCAGCGCCCGCGGTTCCGCACCCTACCATCAACCCTCGCCTGAACGCAAACCAGGTGAGCTAGCCGTGAGGCCACTTGATCGCAACCTGCCACATGTTGAGTGCTAGGTGTCATCGATATACGAAAGCGGCAGGTTGAGACAGAGCCAAAGTCGATGGCATCTAGCTAAGCAGTGGAAAGTGCACGATGTGTTTACCGTGGACCGGCTTTCGCCGGTAGAGTCGAGCAGCCGCTTTGTTGAGAGAGCTAAGGAGATTCCCCCTCCTCCGTTGGACGTCAGCGGGCGCAAGGAAACCCACGTCGAGAGGGTGGAGCGTTCGCGCACGCGCCAGCGTCAGGGTAGGAGGTGGACGGAGTACCTGGTCAAGTGGACAGGAATGCCCCGCAGTGAGAACGAGTGGAAGACCCGAGAGGATCTGGAGTGGGACGGAGCCGGCAGGCCCGGTGTTCCCAACCGGGCGTTGTTGGAGTTTGAGAGGATCAAGGCTAAGAGAGTGGAGCGAGAGAAGCTTAGGGTCCGTAAGAGGCGCGACGAGTCTGCAGGAGCGGTATGGACCACGCTATCGGAGGAGCTCAAGGTAGACGGAGCAATGCCATGGGTGCCAGAGGAGAGGTTTGATGAGGAAGTAGGAACTTTCGCGAGAGTATCTGCTCAGAGCACCCTGCCGCCAGTCAACGGAGCCGCAGCACTTGAGAAGGAGCCAGTCGGCCAGTCTAAGATTCTCGTATTGTTTTGTGGGACCGGGTCAGTCGAGAGGCAGTTCACTAAGCAATTTCCCAACAGCGAAGTAGTTGCCGTAGACATTCAGCCCAAGTGGGGCCCCACACATTGCGAGGATATCATGCGATGGGACTACCGACAGTTCAGACCAGGACACTTCGACGTAGTCTGGGCTAGCCCACCTTGTACAGAGTACAGCCAGGCGAAGACGGTAGGCATCCGAGATTTGCGCGCTGCGGACAGGCGAGTTCGTAGGACATTGGAGATCATCCGGTACTTGAGGCCCGAAGCATACTTCATTGAGAACCCGAAGGGAAGAGAGCCCCACGGTTTGCACACGCGTCGCTGCATGAGCAATCTACCAGCTCCGCACCTCGTCACGTACTGCAAATACGGGACCGCATACAGGAAGCCCACGCACATCTGGACCAACGTTCCGTTGCGCACACCCTTGCGAGTGTGCGATTCCGACACGCCTTGCGAGTTCTTCCGGCAGCACGGTAGGCACGAGAAAGTAGCGCAAGGAGGGCGCGCGATGAGAGCCGGAGGTGTGTTTGCGGAGGGCATGGGAGCGCGAGAGAATTTGTATGGGATTCCGTCGGCACTGTTAAAACAGCTTTTCCACAACCTGACCCTACATGAAGAGGTGCATGCGTTCCTGTCTGAACTGCTTGTCAGGGAGGATCTGAGCGAGATGAGCGTTTTAGTCCAGTCAGCTGTTGTTGAGAGTGACCTGCCCGAGTTTGAGCCGGAACCGATAGCGTTAGCGGGAGTACGAGCTGAAGTGACGATCATACCTGAGGGCGGATGGGAATCTGACGCGAGTGGTCTTAGCGATTGAGAGCGTTGGGGAGCGTCGGGAAGAGCGGTGGCTCCAGCCTTGGCGAGACCAGGCGGCAGGTGAGAACCTGGGTAATCCATCCGAGAGAGCAGTGGCTCCAGCCTAGGCGAGACCAGGCGGCAGGTGAGAACCTGGGTAATCCATCCGAGAGAGCAGTGGCTCTAGCCTCGGCACAGCCAGGCAACAGGTGGAAATCTGTATAATCCATTTGAGCAGTGGCTCTAAGCCTCGGTATGACCAGGCGGCAGGTGAGAACCTGGATAATCTATCCAACCGAGCAGTGGCTCTAGCCTCGGTGCGACCAGGCAACAGGTGGAAATCTGTATAATCCATTTCACGAGAGCATTGGCTCCGGACCTGGCACGACCGGGCAGCAGTTGGAGATCTGGGTAAAAGCTCTAAGCACTCCGAGGAGGCGGTGAAGGTTTAAAACCTTTCCTCCGGGCCGGCATCCCGAGAACTGTCAGGTAATTGGCAAACCTATTGTCATCCCCTGTAAGTGTACCGTGTTGGAAGGTTTAAAACCTTGAGCGTGGTAATGGATGTGAGACCTTGAGCCTTGGGGGAGCCTGGTAGTGCAGATGGCAGACCGGTGAGAGGCCGACCCTTGTGCTTAAGAGGTCGATCTCCTTATTGCGGTGTGTCTTGGGAAGTGTAATGTCATCCCAGACAACAGGCGGCTGAGACCTGTATAATCATCCTGAGCAACAGTAGAAGATCTGTATAAAAACTTTACTGGTCCGACGTGGTCAGCGTGGACGTGACCTTCCCTAAGGGGGGGGGAGTTGTGCTAGGAGGCAAGCACAAGAGCAAGAAAAACGGCTAAGTATAAAACGCAAGAGTACTCAGTACGGAGTACAGTAGGACCGATCAGAATGATGTTGATGTGAGGTGCCTAGCCTGTTGTACGGAGTACTCAGTACAGTTGAGTTATGGAAAGAGTTCCTGAATGTATAAGAACTCTAAGTGTAACCCGTTTCGGGGAGAGAACTGAACTGAAAAGTATAACATAAAAGTAAAGAGCCGTAACTGCTGTATATTGTGTATTGAAAGCATGCACTGAAAGCAAAAGCATAACTATATAGATTTACGAAACCGAAGTCTTATAGTTGACCAAGCGTAATCATACCTCGTGCGGTCGTTTAATAAGTGTAGATAGAATAAGTCCGAAACCGTAAAGAAGAGAAGAAGCAAGAGTGTAGACTCCTACATGGTGTGCGCCGAGATCTTCCAAACGGAAATTGTTATCCATTTCACCTAAACATTTACATGATTACTCACTCAATTTATGTGTATTCACTCACATCCAAGCCCCGAATTTCGGTTTTAGGCACCCTGAACACAACCTCAAGCACGATAAATTGGGGCTTAAACTTTGAAAGCCATGCCTTGACTACCTGCATAATGTGACCCGGACTTCATCGGCCTCACGCTTTGAAAGTCAAAGAGACCCTCCCCACATCCATATAGGATTGGCAGATGCTTAAAAACCTGCAATAATAATGACCTTGTCGGCAATTTCCTTTACTGGTATGTTTAATCGGACAGCTGCAACAGCAGCGACCACACATTTCATAGCTTACTCCTTTGCTTGTCCATATGGTCCCCACACGGTGACATGAATGCTTACCCAGCGCCAGCGTCCTTGAATAGTTGCTGATTATTTCAGACGGACGCATTCTGAATTCAGAATGCAAAGTCGTGTATTTTCCGCAAACTTCTCAAGACTGTTTGTACAGGAGGACGATGCCAAGCCTAATTCTGCTTGCTGTAAAGCAAAGATAGACATTCCTTGAGCAAGGGGATTTTGGAAGAACCGAATAAACTAAGGTCGAGCACTGCTTTGAGAAGTGTTCTTGTGAGTTCCTTCTACACGAATGCCTGCACCACACGTCTTCAAAGATTCCATGCAACTTTGGAGTTACTCTTACTGTGTGGAACGCCCACTGCTTTCGAAACAAAGAGTCCAGGTCGAACCCAGATTGCCATGTCCTTCGTCTTATCTCCCACATGTGGTGGTGTGTCACCAGGCTCAAATTCTTGCCACTCCAACACGTCGTCATGCACCATGACCCCATCATCGGTTTGCTGCGCAACACTCCACCTTACCAAGTAAGTAATGCTGTGTACCCATGTCACCAACATGAGCAAAAGGACCGATACGAAATGAACTCAGAAAGAATTGGCTTCTGTACAAAGAATCTGGTCAGCACATTCAAAATTCACAAGCATTCTCCTCGTTGCAAAAAGCTGGCAAAATAGAAGTTGGGTCTAAACACACGTCTCTCAGACCTGGTGTAATGTTGCCCTTAAAGTAGCCAGGTAGGTGGCAAACAAGGATAGGAGGGAAAGAACAAAAGCTCACCGGCTTAGCACCCATGACTTGGCGCGACCTCTTGGGTTGAGTGGCTTGCTGCCGTGCAATGTCGGCTTGGATCAGCTGTATCGGCAAGCGCGCCATCCAGCACCGAGCTCAGACGTTCGGTGAGAAAAGCCCACATTCAGCTTGAAAATAAACTGGCATGCATACCCATAAAAACCAAAAAACATACCTCAGCTCGTTGTCGTTCCCGGATGGCCTTCATTTGTACCTCCCTTCTCTGTAGCACCCAGTTGGCATCCTGTTCCCCAAAAAGTAGGCAACCCGCTTCTTCTTAGCACACCTGCCTGTAAGTACAAACGCTCATCTGATAAACCGTCGGGTGATATCACCAATCAGACGCGGGATCGAAAATTCAGGGTTTCGGCCTCAGGGTAAGAATTTTCGTGGCCGCAAAAATCAAAGGTTGCGCCCGGGGTGAAGTTGAGACCTACTGGTATGCTTCTAAGAAAGCATTCTAGTATGTTCATCATGCTCAGTTGTTGTTTACTAACAAGAACTGAGGCAATTCCTTGCATCGGGTGACATTTGGCTCGCTCGCACCCCCGAATGCTCAACCGAGCATCCGCTATACCGCATCGATCGATCGATGCGCAAGCGTCTCAGCATGCCATTACTGTACCTACTTTGTTAATGCGGTTAGCGAGGCGAAAGTTATCGTCACGAATCACATTGCGAATCAACTTTTATGTGAAAACACATACTCCCGAAACCGGCACAAGTTGCCCGTTTTACTGGATTCTGAAAATGTTAAGAATGCGTTAGCGGATCTTCAGATTATTGGTACCTACTTGTAGCACTAGCACTTGATTCCACGTTTAATAATTTCATAATTTTAATAGCTAAATACAAATGGGCTGTTACCTTGTTCGCAGTTCTAATTGCTTTTGTCCGTGCCACGCTTTTGCGGGAGGTAACCCCGTGATACCAGGAACGGAGCATTGGATCCCGTTTCCAGTCTCCCACCCCGATGCCAGGGCCAGGCTGAGGGTCTAGGACGTTGCTCGCAGGATGTGCTCCAACAGGTGGTGGCGGCACGACGTAGACATTCTGCTCCACAACACGCACAACCCAAGATGTGATTTCAGCAGGAACTCTCGAGGGCGGTGAACAAATTTTGCAAAACTTCCATGCGAGCAGGAATCTCTCAAATCAGCATGACATGCTATTTCAACTTCAAAGCTCGAATTCAAAGCCTGGTATAAGGAGCAAACACTCTTACTGTTGGGTATATGGCATATATCGCACAACAACACACTGAACGGCATGAGGCACGCCAACCGAAGCCAGCTCACCACCATCCTAGTGGTAATGAGAAGCATTCAGGAACAGGGCGGGACCGTGACAAGTTCCCACACACACTGTAAGGAAAATAGCTTGGATGACAGCAAGGTCGGCATGCATCACTGCCGGGTGCGTCAAATCTGTAACACACCAACATCTGGGTAACACGGAGTAAGCATGTTCTAGTGGCATGCCCCCCGGCGGCTAACTAAGTGTGCATAGCAAGTATTACCAGCTTGGAACATGACGGGATGCACACACACTCAACGGCATGAGGCGCCGATCAAAAGCCAACCATCATCCCAGTGGATGTGAGAAGCGTTCAGAAACGGGCGGGGCCGTGACACGACACCACACAAAGAACGGCATGAGGCCCGCTGACAAAAGCTAGCCCACCATCATCTAAGTGGAAGTGAGGAGCTTCAGGAACAGGGCAGGGCCGTGATAAAGTGCCACGTACACAAATCCTCATCAAAGAACAGAAAAGCCGGGAGCTCATCCACCTTTGCTCGATGAAAATGTGCCATGTTGGTGCTCTAGCCCAGGCAAAAGACCAATAAATCCCAGGGGACATCTATCTGTGCACGCTCGACCAAAGGTTCCCCCCACTTGTCCTGGGCACCGCAGAAAAATGCCAAGTACCGCTGGCACAGATATCTGATGGAAAAAGACCGTACACAACATGCGGGCACCAAAATACCACACACGCGCTGTAAGAAATGCAGCATGGACCCGTAGGTGTGAATCACTGCTGGGTGCGTCTCGTGTAATGCACCAACACTCGGGTAGCATACGCACATGCGAAAGCATACACACACTTAGAGACGTGAGGAGCCCCCGAAAACCCAACCACCACATCAAGCGAGTCACAACTAAATAAAACGTGCTCGGTGTCCAATCACTCATGCCATGCAACATGCCCAAGACCGTTATTGAAACACCAATCATTTAAAGAGTGTTGGATTTGCCCACATCCATATCCGCCCGGTGAGACGCAGACCTGGCCAAAAGATGCCTGAGCACTGTCATGCAAGCCGCACGAAGCGTACACACACGCATACATATCATAGATTGGCTTACACAGGAAGCGCACCCCTCTCCTATTGGTAAACCTTTGATGTTCGGTAAGATTCGCCTTGATGTTCTCCTGGCCGGGCCTGCAACACAGAAAACGACCCTTGCCGCAATGAATGAGTGCGGAAAACTCCTTATGGTGTTGAGAGCTGAGAGCAGCGCACATGCCTGTGTTTGGCCCTTACGTGCGGAATGAGGCAATGAAATTAAGCAACTTTGGTTGGCCATAAAACAAAGTACACGCCAAGACCTAAATGAAGCAACCCTAGTCGGCCATAAAAAAAGGTGGACGCCAAAACCGCGGAAGGGGAAAACGGGACTCATCCTGCTGAACGCATGATATCAGTCGATGCACATCATCTGAGGCCTGCAGCTATTCGTCTCCCAATCATTGTGGACGACAGGAATGAGTGTAACTCACTGTGAATTAAATATTGCACACATGCGTGAGGAATGCCAAGCCAGTCGGAAGTTTTGATCCTGAGGATTCCCCAGGGTGGCAGGTGTGGGAAGTCACTTTGCGGCAGAATTCGTAGGCCGGGGTAAATCCGGCAGTTTTGAATCGTCTTGAGCAGTCTGTTCTGGTCGGAGAAAAGGGTAAACAAACGGATGCCGGGTTGCGGGTGCCGACTGTGTATTCAGCCGGCTTGGACGCGTCCCCATACTATCGTTAAGAATTGTCGGAGTAGGAACCGGGCCGCTCGGCGTGGACTTCGGTCGATGCTTGGCGGGTTTCAGTTTCTCCGGATCATAACTTGATTGTTGGAGAATCCTGCGGAGCGTTACGAAAGTCAGTCGCAGCAGTTGGCAGTGAAGCACCGCTGCACCTGCGAGGTCGCCCGCAGGTACGGAACGTGCTAAAATTATGAGAACCACAGGACAGAAGCAGAATTTTAAATCCTTTGATTTATTATCACGCCCTCTGACTCTTCCACCCGAACTTATTGTGAGCTTGCGGGAACCTACACAGGCATACGCACTGAAATGCGGTTCCAGCATCCACAGCCAGAACAGCCAGCACAGCCAGCACAGCCAGGGACAGCCAGGGGGATTCGCAGAGGGAGGACGCGCATAAAGCAGCGGGAACCGCGGCGCGCGCGGAGCCAGAAGAGGGGAGGGCTTTGGAAATGGGGGCAGAGAAGAATGAAAGGGAGGCTCGGGGGAAGTTGAGTTCCAGGGATGGGATTCAACCGTAAAAAGAACAAAGCGTATATGGATGTCGTGAAGACGAGGAGTCCAGTGGAAGGAAAACGTCAAGAAGATAGAGCAAGTGTGAAACAAAGGGTGAATGTAGGCGGCGGATGATTGAGGCGCGTTTCAGGAACATTTCGCTAGTCGGAGGGGAGAAGGGCGACAAACCTTCCATCTCTGGACATGTGCCAATGTTGCTCTACGTTTTTGCTATTCTGCCACGAGGCATGCCTGTACGAGCACAACAGCATTTCTCTGACCTGTGCGTTCTTCCGTTAAGCAACGAAGGGCGAGTTGGAGCCCGACGCGGCTCTCCACAAGAAAGGAACGTTTTGAAATCTCGTTCGTACCACAGGAAAGCTGATGACATTATTCAATATTATTGAGTTACGGTGATACTGTACGCGGCGGGCCTTAAGGGAGTTCCACAAACAGGGCCGCCAAAGGCATTGGGGAGGTTACGGACGGGCACGCGAGAGCATGGTGCTTCCGGAGCATCCCTCTCAGCAAAAAATGACAAACTCTTTGGATGGGGTCCAATTCCAGGACCTACCCGTAGGAATGTGCAATACTCGAAGGCCGCTGCTGCCTCGACTGCAAGGTGTAGTAGAGTTCATTCAGCGTGTTTTGCGCTTCAACAACCGGTCGATGCAACCTGCCCTCATCGAAGCCTAGAAGCTCAAGCTTTAGCCCTGTCAGTTTCGTCAAGCTTTGTTCAAGCTTTCTCGCTAGAAGTACTACTGCTCTTCGATCCGAGACCTCGTCATTTTCCACGACTCCTCTAATTTGGGCACCTAAAGCAACCAACTGTTGCGAGGTGCTCGCTAGCGCTGATACCACTCGTTTAACATCGCCTGCAGCACCCATTCGACCGAAAATTACTAGGATAAAACTAGGCCCAGTCTAACAGCTCGTGTGCGTATTCTCGACAAAAACAACGAAAACAACAAAGAGAGCAAGCCTCGCGCAGGGCAACCAGCCACGCAGTGCATGCTGGACGTACGGGTGCACATTTTGGCTTGTATTCTAGTCGCGATAACTCTGCGCTTATTACACAATAAAAACAAGCAGAAAAAAAACTTGAAGAAGAAAACAGTGTGTGGGGGAATTCTTGTCTAAGATGGCTAGGTACTCATAGAGATTGGCTTATCTAAGCAAGTCAGTAAAACTACATTCTCGACAATGAAAAACAGCAAACAGAATATAAATAACAACCAAGGAGATCGGAAAACTATAGGAGAATCACTATGACTCCAAGAGCCGAGCAGTGCAGAATCGAGAGAGTTGATTGGAAAGTTTCCAGGGAATGCAGGTACCTTTGCTCTCAACGATGAATTGAAGTTTGTTATGTAAGGTACTAAATTGCTGAAACGTCTCTTCGGCGACCGGAACAGGCATTATATCATATGGCGGTTGGTGACCGGAAGGAAGACACTAATGGAGAACGCACACGTACATTCTTCTCGTCCGCGTTCGGGACTGCTACCAAAAGAGGTTGTGCTGCATCCTACCTCTACGTTCCAAGTATTACATTTGAGTGATCAAACAAAAATATGACATGAAAACATATCAAATGCAGGTCGCTAGCTGATCAATTTCAGAGCCAAAATCAGAGAAAAAAGTTTACTTGTTTGTCCACAATACAAATTGAAATAGAATACTCGAAGCAGGGGGAGTATAGTAGATACGTAGTACAAGTCATCAAGATCTGAAGATCGACTCGAACGCCCCGAGATGTCGAAAATTCTGAAACTCTTCCAGTCAGGCTCACCGTTGAACTGGGAGCTCCCAGTTGATGTGATGACATGGTATCGCGAAACCACAGTTTCCAAACCGTAGTATCCCGAAACCACAGTTTCCAAAGCGTGGTTTCGCGAAACCACGCTTTTCAAACCGTAGTTTCGCGAAACCATGGTTTGGGGGAACGTGACACGCGATCAGCATATCCCCCGCCACCCAGGCGCCACCAGGCGGAATATTCGGGGGAATATCGCGAAAAGCGTGGTTTCGCGAAACCACGATTTGTAAACCATGGTTTCGCGATACCACGGTTTCAAAGTAGCCACTAAACCATGAACTTCTCATTAGTCGGGGGATTTATTTTTATTTTTGTCAGCGAAAAATATTCACCAGAATGGGGGCGGGGGTACTCTTGTTCCCAGAGTTTCTCCGAGCGCGGGCGCTGCGCGGCCTGCGACACGCGAGGGTCGACGTTACATGTCAGGGTTATGACCGATGACACATGTGGCATACATGTCATGCATGTCATACGTATCATACCTGTCAGACATGTCATACCATGTCATGTCATGTCGAGTCATGTCATATATTATAATGACAGACAGTCGTCAGTACGGTCGACTATGACTGTACATGTCATCGAGATGATAAGTCACATCATATGTCATTTATTCAAGGTAAGACTTGAATGACACGACACCTGTCATCGAGAGGCCGTAAGTCGGACTCCGCTCGAAGATGGCGAAGCAAGATACCTTCTTGAAGTACCGAACGGTTCGGAGAAGAAATCATCTTCGCTTCTAGCATGTGCGGAACAAGCATGCGGGTATCATAGGGCGAACGCATCATTCATTCTGCCGATACCAGTCGTTCAACCAATGCCTCGGGTTCACAACCCAATAGCGGTACCATCTGTGAGATGGGAGGCATTCGGTATAGATGAGCTAGCGTTGTGCTAGAGCAGTATCTTCTGTCGAAGTCTGCACTCATCACCCGCTCATAAGTTGCATGCGTGTTTACTGTTCAATAAACACTCGCACTATCTATTATATCATATATTTCTGAAGGCTCGCGTTAGCAGCCGTATCATTGGTATTCTACTCGTCAGGCACGAGAAACGAGAACTCAAGTGTGAGTGCAGCGCGTAGATATCAATAATTTTGTGTTTACAGGTTGCGGAGCGCAAAGCATATCTGGCGACGCAATCGAATAAGCACGAATATTTGATATACTGCATATACCGCTGCAAAAGCGAAGAGAGTGCGCGAGGATAATCGTCGCATCACCAGATCGTACACAGCAGCTAAGCGTCGTATACACTGCGCATCAAGGTGTGCATGCGGCATACAAATGCTCTGTGATCACATATGCGCGCAGAAGCGATTCGCAGCTGTAAGAAATGTATGTACGGCGATCACATATCCGCGCAAAAGCGATTCGCAGCGAGAAGTATGCGCGACGATCATATGTACGCGCAGGAATGATTCGCAGCGAGAAGTATGCGCGACGATCATATACACGCGCAGGAATGATTCGCAGCTGTAAAAATTACGCAGTATGAAATGCGGGCACAGAAAACATCAGCGGAATCATGATCCGCGCGCAAGTTAGCACTCGTATCATGTGCTAAGTATATGGCGACAATATGTGCCCTTCATCAACAGCGCGCGCGATTGCATTAAATCACTTGCAGCGCATGACAATCATCTTGTAGTTTTATGATGACGATGTCAATATAGTTGCAACGATCATCTGCGCATTATATGCGCGCGTCAATATCCTCTGCAAAATAAGTGTATACTCGCAGGGATATTCATGAATGGACGCATGATGACCATTTTGCAGCATGCCACACAATACTTTGATGACTGCTGAGATATTTCAAATTATTCACTGTCAGAATTTGTATACTTACTTGCAATCAAGAGTTTGAACTGCATGAATGCTGTGTACATCTACATGACAGATCATGAATACTTAGCAGCAATATAGTAATGTGTGCAAGATTAGAGTGTGCGGAGATTGCAATGATTGCAGCACACACACATGCACATATACTTGACTTGCAGTATACATCATCATGAAGTATATAATAAGTGCATGCAGCACATATGCATTGCACTACATATACATTATATACTGAGTGACTGCAACACTGTGAATTGTGCATACATCATAAATACAGCTTGACCACGCTATCAGCTGTAATATATATTACCAGTTTGATCATGATAACAACTGGAATATTAGTATCACATCACAATACATTGTACATTGCACAAGGCATATTGCAGTGCATGTTAGCTATATTGGAATCATGTAAGTGTAAGGTGCCTGAAGGTAATCTCAACACCATAATTAGCTCGTCATGCTCCGACGTAGGATTTGGGAAGAGCATGAACGTTCTATGGTGGATTACTGGACGGAATGCTCACCGGAACTGCATGTAAAATAAATCAAGCAACTCATTATCATAAATGAGAGTATGCCGGATTACAATAAAT
>LGRX02009955.1:0-22701 GCA_001247695.2 Cymbomonas tetramitiformis | reverse complement strand
CTGAGTGGGAAGAGGAGGCATACTGTTTGTGGAAAACAGGGCAGGCACTGCGTCTGCAGCAGGAGCAACGGAGGAGCAGAGGGGTGAACCACAGAAGATCGCGCAGAGTTAGCGAGCCAGTACTGGCAGCACCTATAGAAGCTGAGACAGGGCAAGGCAAAGATGGGTATAGCTGTTTCAGGAAAGAGGCACCAGCTGCTGCGGCGACACCTAGTGATGAGCACAGCAAAGGTGAGACCAAGGAGGCCAAGCCGGATGAGGAGGACGCAGAGGTACCACAATGGATCCTGGACGAGCTGGTGAAGCTGAAGCAGCGGTACCAGGACGTGGTGGGCATGGAGCTTCCTGAGGGCGTCGTGGACCGCGACCACAAATCGCCGCTGCGCGTGGACCCCGAGTACCGTGATGGTGCACGGCACAAGAGGTGCTACAAGCTGTCCATGGAGGAGTTGCGACAACTTCGTGGGCAACTGGACGAGCTCTTGGCAAAGGGATACATCCGTCCCTCGTCTTCACCTTGGGGCAGTCCAGTCCTGATGGTGCCCAAGCCCTCCAACCCCAAGGAGCTGCGACTGGTGATCGACTATCGCCAGATCAACGAGATCACTGTGAAGGACCGTTACCCTCTCCCTGACGTACAGTCTCTCATCGATGACCTGCAGGGAGCGACTATCTTCTCTACCGCGGACGCTCTGTGGGGATTCTGGCAGGTGCCCATGGAGGAGGACGCGATCGAGAAGACGGCCATGACCACGCCGTTTGGAGCTTATGAGTGGTTAGTCATGCCTATGGGGCTGTCCAATAGCCCTTCGTGCTGGCAGCGAATGATGCAGAAGTACTTGGGCCACCTGCCGTTCGTCAGAGTCTTTGTGGATGACATCATGATCTTCTCTCGCAACCCCGAGGAGCACCTGGACCATCTGCGGCAGGTTTTGGAGGTATGCCGACAGAATAAGGTCAAGTTGAAGGAGTCCAAGTTACGTTGTTTCAAACGCTCAGTACGTTTTCTGGGACACGTCATTGACCGCACAGGTTGCCGACCTCAGCAAGACAAGATAGCTTCCATACGGGACTGGCGACTCGAGACGGTGAAGCACGTGCGACAGTTCTTGGGCTTGGCTGGGTTCTATCGACGGTACATACAGGGTTTCGCTGACTTAGCGCACCCTTTGACCAAGCTGACCAAGAACCTAGTGCCATGGGAATGGGGACCAGAGCAGGAACACGCCTTTGAACGCCTCAAGACCGCTCTCACCACGGCACCGACCTTGATCTTGCCCGATCAGGAAGCAGCGCATCGCGGCACCAGCCCCTTTGTTGTGCAGACTGATGCGAGTGCAGTGGCTTTAGCTGGCGTGCTGATGCAGGATCTAGGCAAGGGCCTGCAACCCATAGCCTTCGAGAGTAAGCAGTTCTCGTCTGCTGAGCAGAACTACCACGCAGGTGAGCGTGAGCTAGCCGCCATCCACCACTGCACTACGCAGACTTGGAGACATTACCTGATATTCACGGAGTTCAGGTTAATGGGGGATCATGCTCCTCTAAAGTGGTTATTCGCACCTGGACGGGAGCTCAGCCGACGCCAGGCTAGGTGGTACGAAGACCTGGTGGAGGTAGGAGTGCACGCCATGGAGCACGTGCCTGGACGCACACTGGTAGTACCGGACGCTGCCTCACGGCGACCGGACTACGTGCAGGCGACGGCGCGCGAGGGGCTGAAGGAGGCTGGCTATGTGGATCCGAGCACTGACCAGCCGGTGTCTGCAGAGGAAGGTAGAAGAGCTGCGGGAGCCAAGGGGAAATCAGAAGACATGGTGGCTGGCCTGAAGGTTGCAGAAGAGGAAGACCCCACTTCACCCCTGGACTTAGAGCTCAGCTCGTCGGACGAGGAGGAAGGTGAGTACCCACCGGTCAGTGAGCCCAAAGTAACCGGTAAGCTAACTCAGCTGAACGGTCTCTGGTGGGCAGAAACACCGGACTTATGGCTGGACGCTATGGTCACAGTGGAGAGGATGGCCGCGCTACCAGCAATGGCAGGAGTCCAGACACGAGCCCAGAGTGAGCAGCGACCAGCAGAGAAGCAGCAGCCAGCAGCGGTACAGCAGCAGTCCTCACCAAGGATGCAACCTGGGGAACCCCTGGTAGACAATCAGGACTGGAAGCTGATTCCGTCCGAGTTTAGTCGATTGCAAGCCAAGTACGCGAAAGTGTTGGGTGGACGGTTCCAGGTGGACGCATGCTGCGACCTCATGGGGCAGAACCGGCAGGTGGACACGTTCTGGACAGATTGTCTGAAGGAACAGTGGAGGGGTCGCGTGGTGTGGTGTAACCCACCCTTCTCGGATTCCAAGGTGAGCATTGCTGACATCCTAAGACACTATGCTTCAGAGGCCCGACACGCTCCCCAGAGCACAGCCGCGTTGTTCCTGTTGCCTGACTTCCCGCAGGCTGACTGGCGGCCCCTGCTGCGAGAGTACGGAATGGAAATTGCAGAGACCATACCCCGAGTGAACGAGCAAGGGGAGCCCAACCGGATGTTCGTCTCTCCTGGCGAAGAAAGGGGACACCGTACAGCCCTGCAAGAGTTGCCCATTCCATGGCCCGTCTTGGTAGTGTTGGCTAAGCCGCAGCGGAAGCACTTTGAAGAGATCACAGCCCCAAGGGAGAGACCCTCAGCATCACCAGCGGTAACTCTCAAGGGCGCAGCAGCCAAGATCAGGGACCAGGCAGGAGTGGTGGAACCAGGCATGTTTCTGCGTGCCTTACGAGCAGAGCACAGGCGCAGTGAGTACCTTTCAGCTCTGAAGCAGGAACTACTGGCCACTCAACATCACCGCACCGAGCATTTTCGACTGGTGAGTAACATCATCTGGAGAGTGGCGGAAGGGCGCTATCAGGTGGTCTTAGCTCCCGACTCCCCTCTGAGAGAGCTGGTCTTGAGGGAGGCTCATGAAGCACCTGCAGCTGGCCACACAGGGAGGGACAAGACCCTGGACAGAGTCAGGCGACGATTCTGGTGGCCGCGTATGGATCTGGACGTAGCTGAATGGGTGAAGACGTGTGTAACCTGCCAGCAAACCCAGCCGCGCCAGGGATACCCAGCAGGCCTGTTACAGCCTCACTCTGTGCCTAGTCGATTGTGGGAAGTGGTGAGTATAGACTTTGTTACTGGGCTCCCCACGACAGAGAGAGGTGTGAACGCCTTCGCCACCTTTACTTGTAAACTGAGTAAGATGGTGCACGTGGTCCCAATGGCGTACAATGATAGCTCAGCGGAGGTGGTGACCAGAATGTTCATGGATGCGGTGTGGCGACTGCACGGAGCCCCAATGAAGATTGTGTGCGACCGGGACCCGCGCTTTCGAGATGCTCTGACCCAGGAGTTCATGCGACTGATGGGCGTGAAGGTAGCCAGCACCACCCCTTATCACCCGCAGAGTGATGGCCAGGCGGAGCGCAGTAACCACACTGTGGAGCGCATGCTGCGTTGCTACGTGGCAGAGAACCAGGAGGATTGGGACCTGTGGGTGGCTCCAGTGGAGTACGCCATCAACGACTCCAAGTCGGCAGTGACAGGGTTCTCACCGTTCGAACTGGTGTATGGACATGCGCCAGCGACTCAGTTGGACCTCTTCATGGATGCAGCTCTGGAGGGAGGCGCAAAGAGGAGGAAGGGAGGTCGCACAGCAGCGGACAAGCAGGGTACCGCTCACCAGCTGGCCAAGCAGTTCGCGCAGCAGCTGCAGGCGGCACGAGAAGGTTTGCAACTAGCTCAGCAGCGTATGATAGAGCAGTTCGATGCACGGCACCGTCTCCAACAGTACAAGGTGAATGATCAGGTGTGGGTGGATGGACAGCACCTGACGCTGCCCGGTGACAGGGGCTTGAAACCCAAGTTGCGCAAGTTGCGGCACGGACCTCTGCGAGTAGTAGAGTGTCTATACAGTGATCGACAGCAAGAACTGCCAGTACAGGACCGAGGAGCCCCGTCAGCCTACAGACTGGAGCTGCCTGTGCACTGGAAGGTTCATGACACTTTCACTGCAGACAGGCTCAGCCCAGTACAGTCAGGCGCAGATCACTTTGTTAGCAGACGGGAGGAGATGGCACCACCGCCAGTAATGGTAGAAGGGCAGAAGGAGCGCGAGGTGGAGCGCATCATTCGCACGCGCTTCAGAAAGCTAGGCGGGAAAACTGGCGGGTCAGTACAGGAGTGGTTGACTAAGTGGAAGGGATTACCACACAGTCACAGCCAGTGGCGGACTCGAGAAGACCTGGAGGGCAAGGGAGGCATGGAACCTCTGAGAGCCTTTGAGGCTGATGAGGAGAAGCAGAGGAGGGCTCCAGAAAAGAGGCGTAGGGAGACGCACGGCCAGCAGCAGGAGCAGAGGGCTCAGCTCATGGCAATGAGAGCCCCCACTCCGAAGGTTTACAGTAAGGGTGCCAGTCAGGTGTACCAGCCACATCTCACAACAGTGCAACACCCTGTGAGAATCCTCGTCCTCTTCTGTGGGACTGGATCTGTGGAGCAACAGTTCCAACGACAGTTCGACGGCTGCGAAGTGGTGACAGTGGATATTCTTCCCAAGTGGCAAGCAACATGCACTGAGGACATTCTCCACTGGAACTACAAGCTGTACCCCCGACACCACTTCGACGTGATCTGGGCGAGCCCACCATGTAAGGAGTACAGCAAGGCCAAGACTATAGGAGTACCAGATCTGGAACTGGCTGATCGACGAGTGAAACGTACCCGGCAGATCATCGAGTACTACGATCCAGCATACTACTTCATTGAGAACCCAGCTGGGGATGCTCTGCGAGGGCTGCACACGCGATCTGTGATGAAGGGGTTACCCGATCCTCACCCCGTCTCCTACTGTAGGTATGGGACACCTTACATGAAACCTACACATATCTGGACGAACGCCGTGCTACCCGTACCCCTGCTGCAGTGTACTCAAGCAACGCCATGTCCCGCGAGAGCTGTGCTGGGAAAGCACGAGAACACATCGCAAGAAGGAGTTTCAGCGTCCAGAACACGAGGCATGGGGTCAGCGCAAGCAGTATACGCGATTCCCCGCACCTTATTGCACCATCTGTTCTGTGGACTGAAGTTGGGCAAGCGCATGAGCGAGGAAAGTGCAGCAGCTATCATGGACCTCATCGCCACCCTGACAGCGCAGACGGATGAGATCTCGATGCAGGAACAAGATACTGGGGTCTAAAACCCTCAGGGCGCAAAGCAGCGCAAGACCCGCAAAGCGAGAAAAGTACCAGGGCGACAGAACCGTTTAAGCGTTGGCAGCGTAATTCGGGGACGGAACCTAGGGAAACCTCCAGCGCGGAAGGGGACTCAGACCCAAGGACTGAGGGGCACGGGACCCAAGAACCCGAGGCTTAGAAGCCAGGGGGACTCAGACCCGAGGACTGAGGGGCACGGGACCCGAGAACCCGAGGCTTAGAAGCCAGCATCACTGTGCATGTTTGTTGATCCCCAGACAATGTAAATACAGGCGAACTCTAACGCTAGCGAGGACGTAAGCGCGCGCCTAAAAGGGGGGGAGAGTTGTGCTAGGGTAAGTCACGAGACAGTATGATGACGCGTCAGAGCTACGAGTGACGGGTACGATGACAGTCATCAGTGACAGGCATTTATGTGACCAGATGACAAGGGGGTCTGACAGAAATGACTGACAGAAATACCTGACCCGAAAGTGAGTTTTGGTGGGAAAACCAGCAGTCAGAGAAATTGGAGGGAAAGCTGGTATGGCCTCCAATATTGCCAAGTCAGCACAGTTATAATTATTCAGAGTGATATGGAGTGGCTCGGAATACAGTGATGATATAACTGGGCTAGTCGGCAGATTCTATGATGTGACTGTTCGAGTTCTCATGAAGTATGATGGGAACTGACAGGAGTCGACATCGAGTGAAGTTCGAAAGTCGAGATCGGAAACCATGGCATAAAGCAGCCGAACAGGCTGAATGAAACAGTTTTTGAATTTGTTACTGAACAGCCACACCTGGCTTTTGTAACTCCGACATTTAAGAAAGATCCGATTCACATATATGTATCTTGCTTACAGCCATACATATCTCTTGCAGGCTTGAACTAGGTTCCCTGTATTGTTAAGTAGACTTAGAAGCTCTTAGAGAGCACCCCCGAACAGCAACTCTGGCCAACAAAAAGCCTTCTTGTCTTCGGATATCTTGAGCATTCTCATTTCCAGCTCCACCATTATCAAGGAAGCATCATGCCTGTGCCTCGCTGGGACACTGATCCTCAAAGCCGCACACTTGAGGCGAGTCTTATGAGACAGTGACCTTTAGCTTGTGGGGCGTCAACCCCTTATCAAATCCTGAACACTTGTTAACACCTGGATAAATTTATCATGATGCAACTTAAGTGGGATTATAAGTTCCGCATAATCATATTGTCTACGTATGCTGAAGGCATAACTGCCGCATATGGTCACAATAGGTCGCAGCTTCTATAACAATGTGGCTTCTGAGTCAAAAGCTGATAGCCGATGACTTTTGCCAATAATTGCCGACCAAATAATAATCAAGCCGTGGAAACACATACCCAAGAGGTTTTCGTCCATCGGTCATATATATATATATATATCAGGGCTGCATCCCAAGAACTGCAGGGCTGCATCCCAAGAACTGCGATGCACCTTCGGTGCAATGGGCTGCAACCCGAGAACTGCAGGGTTATATCCCTAACATTTTTACCCTGCATCAAATTGATATGACAGGAGCAGGAATTGATCCTTCCTTGCTAAGGTGTAGTGAGCCTTGTATAAATCATACCCTTACACAGATACGCGTATGCGGGTACCAATATCTGTGAAAAACTGCTAATGCTACCTTTGCCAAGACCGTGGTTTGTCATCAGATTCTGTGGCCAGTCATCCGAAGCTACCGGAGACATCGACTGAGGTAGACGGAGTTGTGATCCTAAGTTGTGCTTGACAAACATAACTAAATAAATTTCACATTAGTACGTGGCGAATCCATTCTCACTCATCGCGATAGATGTTCGTCAAAGCGTGCGTACTGGACCAATAATCAAGAGTGAGCAGACCGGGTAAAGGATTATAAGTCCAATCCCGTTAAGCAGGGCCACTCTGTTTGCATTAAAACAAGCCCCCGGTGAAATAACTCCGGAAACAAAAACGGGCTCCCCGTTGCCACCTGTGATCCTCCAAAGTAGCTTAAGGAGGGGAGGAAGGGTTGGGTGCACTATATCAGGCCGAGAATCGTTCGATTATAAATCGTTAAATCGTGGGATCATCGTTCGCAAAAGCAACGACGGCTAGCACAATAATCCGTAACGTATACCTCGGATACTTTGAATCGTCACTCTGACGCACGATACGTATGGATCAATCAGTAATCCAGCGTCAATCTGTATCACGAAACGCAATTCATTGAACCTTGAAACGTCACTCTGAAATACGATACGCAATTCAAAGGGGGATACATCCTAAGAACTGTAAGGCATTAGCCTATAAGGCATCATGCTAAGGTGAGGGACTAAAGTGGACTCAGTTCCCCCCGATAACCTAAAAACACCATGAGGGACGCCTCAATTCGGTGTAAGAAGACTGGTACCAGCAGAAGCAACAACAACAAAGACATCAAAGACATATACAAAGGTATGCCCGTTGTGAGGTCACAACTCTTTGAAGAGGGGAGATCTGTCAGGGTCATGACCGATGACATATGTGTCATACATATCATACGTGTCATACCTGTCAGACATGTCATACCATGTCATGTCATGTCGAGTCATGTCATATATTATAATGACAGACAGTCGTCAGTACGGTCGACTATGACTGTACATGTCGTCAGATGATAAGTCACATCATCTGTCATTATTCAAGGAAAGACTTGAATGACACCTGTCATCGAGAGTTCGTATGTCGAACTCGAAGATGGCAAAGCAAGATACGATCTTGAAGTAACAAACAAGAAATCATCTTCGCTTCAAGCATGTGCGGAACAAGCATGCGCAGTATTATGGGGCGAACGTATTATTCGTTCTGACGATACTGGTCGTTCAACCAATGTCTCGGGTTCACAACCCAATGGCGGTACCATCTATGCGATGGGAGACATTCGGTATTTAGATGAGCTAGCGTTGTGCTAGAGGCAGCATCTTCTCACAGAAGCCTGCACTCATCTCCGCTCATACGTTGCATGTGTGTTTACTGTCCAATAAACACCAGCATATTATTGATATACTGAGGGCTCGCTTATCAGCCCTAATATCAATGTTGGCAATCAGGTGAATCAGATAGCGACGGTGAATACCTTTGACCTTTATCGTCTTGGCATGAAGTGAATTACCTTACCTTACCTTACTTACCTTAGTCAATTAGCAGCAGCAGCAACAACAGCAACAACAAAGCTCGAATCCCAACGGGCGATACAGCCGAATGTTCCATCTCACGATCGCCAGACGCTAACGATGACAGTGCCACTGCAGTCGCGTACATTTATCGCGACGCCACCCACGCGTTATGGCATGGCATGCTGGGAAGCAAAAAGCAAAGCACTGTCGCGCACGTGATCCTACGGTCAAATAGTGTAATGGCGAAAATTATTTAAACATCGCATGGCCGACGCGATGTTCGAAAATCAGATAGATTCGCATGGTAATTAATCGTGCTATCCAAAAAGATCGACGCCTAGTGGAGATCGCATATTTGTGATCGACAGCACCTAGTATCGTACCTTACCTTACCTTGTCTTAGTTAATCAGCAGCATCAACAGCAAAGCTCGAATCCCAACGGGCGACGCATTCGAATTTTCGATCTCACGATCGCCAGACGCAAAAAGAAATACGAGCAACGCGGCGCGCCACGTCGGACGGAATGGTAATTAATCGTGCTGTCCAAAAAGATCGACGCCTAATGGAGATCGCGTATTTGTGATCGACAGCGCCTAGTACTTACCTACCTCTGACCTTTATAGTCTTGGCATGAATTACCTTACCTTACCTTACCTTACCTACCTCTGACCTTTATAGTATTGGCATGAAGTGAATTACCTTACCTTACCTTACTTACCTTAGTCAATCAGCAGCGGCAAAGCTCGAATCCCAACGGGCGATACAGTCGAATGTTCCATCTCACGATCGCCAGACGCTATGTAACGATGACAATGCCACAACAGTCGCGTGTATGTACCACGACGCCACCCACGCGTTATGACATGGCAACCATGCTGGGAAGCAAAAAGCGAAGCACTGTCGCGCACATGATCCTGCTGGAAATGACACCCTAACTAGTTCGTACAGTCAGGTGTCATATTCAATGTGTCATCTTCGGTGATCAGCTTGTGCGACAAACTCATTATATATTCGTATTATCTGAGTTTATCTTAGTTCGTTGTTTCTGCTGGAAACAGCTGAACAGGCAGTGGGGACCCGCTGCCGACGGTGAAACAACGGATCACTAAACTCGGATATACAAACGATACATACCCGAGATGAGTGACACAGGCTGACCACCGAAGATGACATACAGGAATGCCACTAGACTGTACGAACTAGTCGTAGTGTCAATTCCAGCACACCACCTCATCTGAGGTGGACCAGCTAGTGACACTCACCACCCTAGTGGCTACTATCCGGGCCACTAGTCCTTCCCCAAGGACTAGGCGGAAATGCACATTACGGCCGGATTAATGGTCCTTAGACCCAACACCATGCTTCAAAAAATCCTTTGGGACACAACCTAAGTGCCTATCTTTGTGGGATTTTGAATTTCAAAGTTTGGGTACCCGTAATCTAGCCGCGGTTTAGGGCTATGTCATGCTCTAAATTTAATTCATTTGGCTAGTCCTTGGGGAAGGACCAGTGGCGGCATGGCCCCTAATGGCCCCTTAGATGGATAGGGGGTGATGTACCACCACCCACACATCAGATTTATGACCCAATGTAAAGGTGCATAACCGTAAATGGCGTATAATGACGATATATTATGCTCTCAGCGCATGGTAAACACCACCACTAAGACGAAAATGGTGAATTATGACATTTTTCGACCCAAAATTCGAGCAAAATATTCAATAACACGCACCCTAATGATTGGAAAATTCCCCAAAAAATACCGAGGTATAGTTTGAAGTCATATTTATGCATCACTATGCTCACTATTTGTAATATGTCCCATAGACCACATGATATGGGCCATGCAAAGCTGCAATTTGGGCAATGTGGCCCCATACTTAAGCAGTTCCAGCTGATATAAATATGACAAGTACCACCAAGCAGTAGCCATATAGCGACCAATGGCATAACCCCAACTCACCGCCACGCCCACCTATCATTGGATAGCCTATACTTGTGCAATATTACCACTTGCGGCACCTATCTGGGACCTAGAGCTCTCCCAAAAAAAATCATGAAAATCAGGTACTAAAATCAGCTTGGCGATTTGAATGGATTTCATGGAAATAGTAGGGTGCATGCCACAAAGGCGTCCACCGACAACAACATGCGTCATCCCGTGGCCAATGGGGCATTAAGGGACTTAGTTTAGGTCACATTGATGACACAAACCGAGCCATAGGGTCACTGGCATTGGCTAGGTCGTCCCCAAAAAATCGACGGCGCTAGTCCTTCCCCAAGGACTAGTTTTCAATTTAGTCCTTGGGGAAGGACTGTCGGATAGTAGCCACTAGCTACTAGAGTTTACAGAGAATGTAAAGAGATGTCAACTCTAGTCAGCTAGCAAAGTCACAGACTGTGGCATGACGAACGTCATCAGGCTAGCATAACAAATATTGCTAAGCCTAGGAAATCGCTAGGACCAATTCCGGTCTGCTAAAATTAATGCTCTGCCAGCTAGTGGTGGGTGCTCTGATAAATCTCGCCTGTCTGCATGTGATGGAGAATGCTAAAAGAAATTCTGCCTGTCGGTTTAGCTTTAATTCTTTCTTCGAACTGTAAAGGTCTACTGCCATTAAAAATGTTCGTCTTAATTGTTAAAGCTGCCCGCTAGTGGTGAGAATTATAACAACATTCTTCTGCCCAAAACTACAGCAAGCGGTGGAGAATGATAACGCGAACACCGCCTGTCTGTTTAAAGAATCAGTAGTAGCCATCACCAGAGTCGTACCCAGCATCTTCCCCATAAGAAGTGTCTTGATCATAAAAACCAGCACCACCAGTTTCGTCGGAATCGTGGGCTCCTGCCTCCCAGGCAGCCCACTCCTCTGCGGTGTACTCGATCTCATCGTCACTCAACGCAAGCTCATCCTTAAAAGAAACTGTGCTAACATCAAACTCGCTCTGCGGTAAAAATTCCTCCCCAAGTGGGGGCTCCAAAACTCCGCCATAAGAATCCGGTTGGGAACCTGTGCCCAATACGAATTCCTGTTCCAATCGATCGGACGAAAAATGCGGAGCGGCCAAGTGGCCATCTTGTTCCTCTTCCTCCTCACAACTGCCGCTGGAATCATCGAAATACCCAAGTGGGTACTCCGATTCATCCTCATCCTCACTAGATAAATACTCCTCATAACTTCGAACAACCCCAGAGCCCATATAGGGAGGTACAATGGGAGGTGCATGGACATAGTGAACTTCCGCGCGGACAAGAGGGGCCTGCCGCACGGTGTCGCTCGCCCTAGTGGAACTAGTGGTCGAAATCTGAGTTGAAACTGATTGGGACGCCAAAATCGCCGGCGCATCGCCCACTCCTACTTCGCAAAATCTTCCGTTCGAAATTCCAGAACCAGCGGTCTCGGCCGAGACACCACCAACTTGTGGCTCACCAGCCACCAAGATGTTCAATACTATCGGAAAATTCTCGTTCGATACTGCCGAAATCTGAGACGCCTCACGGAAATGCGAAATAGCTAAATGCATGGAAGTGCACAAAGAGATGAGCTGTGATCTTTTGAGAGTTGTCACTCTCGCAAATCCAGAGTCAACCGATTCCAAAAGAGCTAGGAGCTCTATACTCGAAGAAATCTGCTGCGAATCCATCAAAGAAACTGAGATCCAATAATGAAATAACGGAACAAAAATCGTAGGAGGCCACCCCGTCGTAATCACCCAAAGCCGTAAGCAGCCGCCTCCAGAAAATACGTCGCACGTGTGTGACAGTTTCTAGGTCTGGCCAGTCGCGCACTGACGCAATCTTATCCTGCTGTGGGCGGCATCCATCCCGATCCACCACATGCCCTAGGAACCGGACTGCTCGTTTGCACAGTTTGACTTTCGACTTTTTAAGATAGACGGAATTCTTTCGACACGCCTCCAAGACCTGGCGGAGGTGGTCGAGGTGTACCTCATGGGCGCTCTTACCCGGAACCTCAGCTGAGAAAATCATGATGTCATCTACAAATACCCTGCAAAAGGGTAGGTGCCCGAGATACTGGGTCATCATCCTTTGCCAGGTGCTTGGGGAGTTTGACAATCCCATGGGCATGACCAACCACTCGTACGCTCCAAAGTGCGTAGTCATTGCGGTTTTCTCCACGTCATCCGCTCCCATAGGGACCTGCCAAAATCCCCAAAGGGCATCCATCGTAGAGAAGACGGTAGCCCCTTGTAGGTCATCTAAGAGACTCTGTACATCCGGGAGGGGGTACTTATCCTTGATCGTGATCTCATTGATCTGTCTGTAGTCAATGACTAGACGCAACTCCTTGGGATTACTTGGCTTGGGGACCATCAACACGGGACAACCCCACGGAGAGGCCGAGGGTCGTATGTACCCTTTGGCTAAGAGTTCATCTAGCTGTTGCCGGAGTTGCCGCAACTCCTCCTGCGACAACTTGTATCCTCGCCGGTGCAAGGGGTTCCCATTCCAATCTGGCCTGAGCCGGATGCCGGCCTTGTATTCCCTTGACTGGACCGATTCTGGCAGCTCTGTGCAAATGACATCTGCGAACTCCTTTTCCAGGTCCCATAGCTGCTGCCAGATTTCCGGCGACACCGTCTCGTCTATCTCGTCCTCCGGCGGTTCCGGGGAGGCCTGAGCGGTCTGTGGAGCTGGCGGCGGGGTAGTGACTGGCGGGACGACCGGTACTGGCTGGTCTGTGGTCCGTGGAGCTGGCGGCGGGGTGGTGCTTGACGCGACGACTGGGGCCGACTGGTCTGTGGTTCGCGGAGCTGGCGGCGGGGTAGTGTCTGGCGGCGCGACTGGTGCCGGGGCTCTCGACTTCTGCCTCTGAGGGCTCGGAACGGTGGGGACTTTTGGTCCCGGCGGCTGCCCAGCGGAGGGGCCACCTTCAGCAACAGGCTGACCGACTGCTGCGACCTGGTCACGCCAACACACTCGCTTACGCCGTGCTCGGGGTCGTCGCTCCGCGACCAGACCCCGGCCCTGCTGGAGCGCCGCGGCCGCCTGAGCGTGCCAGGTGGGTGGCTTCCCGGCTGCGTGATCCTCTATCGCCTGTCTACGCACTGCTGGCGGGAGCAACGCAAATGCTCCGTTCGCTTCCTGCTTGCGGCGGTCTTCCCTCGACACCATCGTCATTGATGGAGGTGATTCCTCTCCAGCGGTGGCGAATGACAGCATTGGGACCGAGGAGGAACACTGGCGGCGAATCTCGAAAGAGAAGTGGAAGGCAGTGGATCGCAAAAAGGCGTACGATGGGGCGCCCCGTAAGTCAACTGGCGGGATGGGAGTGACGAGCGCACACTCACCACCTAGGAGATCAGCGGAGGGCGGAGGTCCCAGTGGCGTTCCCCCAGACGGTGGCGCAGAAGAAGGAGAAGATGATGAAGATCAATCTGAACCTCCTCGTCGACCTCCTTCTGGACCCCCACACTATCCTCCTGGCGGATATAGTGGATCGCACCGAGGAAGAGCGATGCTGGTCACTGCGGACGGGTTGAGCTTGTGGACGCCTACGCCGCCTGGATATTCTGAATTCCAGTTTGACATGCCCACTGCCACTGGATTGGCAGCCACGGGGCCCTTCGGCGTTAACCTCTTCTACAAGGCCTTGACGTTGATCGGTATGCCCCTCACCGAGTACATCTCCGCTGGAGGGTTGATAACTGGTTCCCCCGCTTTACTCCTATCCTCCGCTGTCCCCACTTATGTTATGATGGTGAACAAGGACGCGGTGGACACGGTGTTACGTGAGTATCACCGCAGTCCTGGAGGAAGGGGGGTGATGTCACCAAGCTGGATGGAAATCCCAGACTGGCCCCTTGAAGATTAGATCTCCATGCTGGATCGAGATTGCCTGGCAGCCTGGTTCGAGGTGCAGCGAAGTCAATGGTACGTAGATGAGTGCCGGAGAGAGAGGAACCTTCCGGCCTTGGGAGCTCCTACGACGCCTCCATCCTCTTCGGCCGCGCCTTCCTCATCAATGGTCAGGGCGCCATCATTATCAGTGGCTCTGACCAATACGCCCATATTTAATGACCCGATGGTAACGCGTATTCCGGTGGCTACTGCGAACTCTTCGACGACCTCATCGGCAGTAATACCACACGCAGGAGAATCATCGGTACCATATGGAGTACAACCTGCTGGAGTCCCTCCTGCCCTTGCTGCTCCACCTGGGCTATCAAACATTGGAGTCCCTCCCGGTCTCGCTGTTCAATCTGGGGTGCCTCCTGTCGGACATCCTTCTGGCATTGCTGTGCAACTTGGGACGCCCTGTGTCGGATTTACTCCCGGTGTGGCTGTTCATTCTGGGATTCCGCAGATCAGCGCGGCTGCAGCGGGAACTTCTGCAGGAGGTTATGGACATTCCCTTCATTCAGGACCGCATGCGCCGCAACACCGGAGTCCCTATTTCGCAGGACCGGTTGCGCCACATCCCCACGCTCGTCCAGGCCTTTCCCCACACGCCCAGGTCTTTAACCCTCGCCTCCCTGGACAAGGGGAGCACGACCCTGGCGACAAGGCGGCCTACCTGGAGAGCAAGGTGCAGAGCAACATTGACCACCTCGTCAAAAAGCTGACCCGCTTCCCTTCCGCGGAAAAGCTGAGTAAAGCGAAGGCCATTTCTGAGTTGGAAACCTTTGCGAGGAATCTGCACAAGCTCCTCAACGAGAAGGTGGTGCTAAGGGCGTTCTCTCAGGCGAGTTGCTATGCGGGAGAGGGGCGTTAATCTTCGATCGCAGAGGTGCTCTGGACAGTAACCGAGACTGCGTTGGGAACGGAACAGAAGGAGTACATGGAGAGAGCTGGTGGTGGTTCCGGAACATCAGAAGCTTGGCGTCTCCGGTACAGCGACCCTGGCATATTTCTGGGGGATCTGGCTGTAAGCACCCGCCGGTGGCGGACCTGCAAACTCTTCGAGACGACCTACAGATTGGTCAGAAGAAAGATGAGTCCGCTGACGCCTACCACTCGCGTCTGACCAATCGCCACAAGACGGTGAACTTCATGGCGAAGGTCGTTCAAGGGTGCGTACAAGTCTCTGAGTCGGAGTAGATGAAGGCCAGTGGTTGCATGCTAGAGGGTAGTTGTTGCATGCTGGGCAGACATTATTGTTGCATGATGATGGGCGTGCAGCGGTTGCATGCTGGGCGTGCAGCGGTTGCATGCTGGGCAAACATGGTTGCATAATGGGTGTGCAGCGGTTGCATGGTGGGCTGGCAGCGGTTGCATGCTTAGCAAACATGGTTGCATGATGGGCGTGCAAACGGTTGCATGCTGAAATTTTGGCGACAGTTGTTGGCAAACATGGTTACATGGTAGGCGTGCAACGGTTGCATGCTGGACTGGCCTGCGGTTGCATGCTGGGCAGACATGGTTGCATGCTGGGTGCAACGGTTGCATGCTAGGCTGGCAGCGGTTGCATGCTCGGCAAACATGGTTGCATGCCGGGCGTGCAACTATTGCATGCTGGGGTGGCGGCGGTTGGGTGCTGGGCGGCACTGGTTGCATGCTGGGCGGCACTAGTCGCATGCTGGGCGGCACTGGCTGCATGCTGGGCAAAGATGGCTGCATGCTGGGCGAACAAGGCTGCATGCTGGTTGTGTAGCGGCGGGATGCAGGATAAATAGCGGTTGGATGCTGGGCGGCACCGCTGCCCAACGTAGCATGCAATCGTTGCACGCCCAGCATGCAACCATGTTTGCCCTGCAACCGGTGCCGCCCAGCATGCAACCACTGCACGCCCAGCATGCAACCATGTTTGTCCAGCATGCAACCACTGCCATCTAGCATGCAACCGCTGCCCGCCCAACATGCAACCGCTGCACGCCCAGCATGCAACCACTGCCCGCCTAGCATGCAACCGTTGCCCGCCTAGCATCCAACCGCTGCCCGCCTAGCATGCGACCAGTGCCGCCCAGCAGGATGCTGGCCGGGCAACGGTTGCATGCTCGGCGGCACTGGTTGCATGCATGTCGAACATGGTTGCTTGCGGGGAACTTCCGGAGCCGGATGCAGTGCCCTGTTGTGCGGTGTTGTGCTCTGCGGTGGGCGTAACTGCAATATGCTATGCTGCGCAATGCTTTGTGCAGCGAATGCCGCTGAGTCTCGGGCGCACACTAGACTGCGCATGCCCAGCCGAGTGTGCGCCCGAGATGGGGCTGTCAGGAGTTCAACCTGAGCTCAGCAGGGGTGTATCCCGCTGAGATTGCAGCCCCTCGTCTGGCTCTAACTACGAACTACAGCGTGCATCGTACCTGAGGGTCTGATGCAGTCGGGACTGATATCTGGGGGGAAACCCTAACTCGAAAAGAAAACAGCCACAGTCTGTGCAGGATGCCCCGCGCCACAGACACCCCGTTAGCGAGACCGCTGAGTTTGATCCCAAGCCGGGAATCAAATTCCACGGACGACGGCCTTTACAAGCATGATGCAGCGGCGGGATAGCGGCGCCGTTTTGCAACACACATAAAGCGATAAGCAGAAAACAGTCAAAAGTTGAAGTTGTCACAAAAATACCAATCGAACTTCACACCAAGCTAGAATAATTGTAATATAACAATATTTGAAGAAATAGCTCGCAACGAGGAAACCTAGGATTCAGCCGCGTACCTGCCACGCTCAGTAACCAGAAGCGAAAGAATGAAAAGCGCCTGTCTCGTCAAACCTCGTCGTAAAGGCGGCTCTGATGGTCTTGAGACAGAAATCAACACAGAAATCAACGTATCAATCTCGAAGATGCTTGGAGCTTCGGGGCTTCCGTTGTGTTTATTTGCCGTAAATGTTGGAAACCTAAAACCGAGATCTCAAGCACTGGCGCGGCACTGTGCATATCTCAGTCTAAACGCCACATTACACGCCACGCCAACTCCCAGGAATACACGAACGTGTTTGGCAAGATTCACGTAAATAATACTGTCACTCAATTTTATTTCTAGCAATATATCCAGCTCTTTTCTGTGAGGTGTGTAGCGTTATGAAAATGCCTCCAAAACGATCTGCAGTTAACGTGGACACGACCTCTACGGGTGAACGCGTGAACCCGTGTCACTTTATTGCGATGCGATGTGATGCGATGTGATTTCACCAGAAATCGCCGGTGAACTGTCACGACGAAGTGTCTCACGTCTGATGACATCTCGATCGCGCGGAATCAGTTCCCAATTCGTACCCAATATCATTTACCGTTTCGTTAGCATCATCGTCGCCGGAGTTCCGCGAGCTGACTATCTGGGTGACGCACAAGAGGAACACGGACGCCGATACACAACTGAGCGTTGCATGGGGCTGCTTCATAGCTCAGAATGGTCGTTGGATGCCGTAGGTTAAACAATAACATGTAGCAGTGCTACAGAAGACTTCCTGCATAGCGATGCACTGTTTCAGTACCATTGTCGCACCACCCCGAACCTCCAGTGTCCAGTGTGGGTGCGAATCACGACGATGGCCCTCGTCGCAGAGGCGGACTAAAAGCATCTGTATCAGGTCTAGACCATTGCAGGAGTTTATAGATTTCCGCGATAGATATTGCGGTAACTGAGAATGCCTCTATAACATCATCAGGTGTGTTGGCACACGGAAGACACAATTTTAAAAAGGTTAGTTTCGGGGTTTTGGATTTTTCTAGCGAAGGGGACAAACATTCATCGGCGTCAGCTGAATTAAATCGGTATGCAAATTGAAATTCTATATTCTCGTATTGATACCTACAGTATGTAGGACTTCGTCGATCTATATTTGAGATCACCACTATCCATCAGATCAGTCGATCAGTCGATCATCTCATAATTCGTTATTGCAATTTACAAATCTGCATTGCGATTTTGCGAAATTAATCGTCATCGTAACCATCGTCATTTTGCGATCGGACGGCACTGGTGCGACACGATTGATTACGTAGAGTTTTAGTATCGCACCGAAGGTGCATCTATTCCACCCTCCACAAAATTCCCAACTCCTTGAGTCATGTCACAGAGTGGCTGGTCCTGTGTCCTGTGCTGCGCTGCTGCTGTTCATCACGCAAGTACAATTGCAACGACAATATATATAATTACAATTACATACATATACTCTCACTAGTCAGAGCCTCCGGAAGCGGTTTCTTTTTGGATTTTAGAGATTTTAGAGATTTTGGGTAATCCAGCCGAAGTGGGATGGCAGGGCGACACATGACACAATGTTCCAGTGGCGCAACGAGGAAACTAGAAGACTTTCAAAATCCCGGGGAAGCCCTATTTTTACCGGGTTGTGCGCATATTCCCCGAAAATTAAAATGAAAGGTCAAATTTTGAGCTGACGTGGCAGTATTTCACACGTACACCTGTCGAACGCCTATGGAAACTTGCACTGAGAAGCTTCCTGCAAAATTTCCATCACTGTTAACAGATTCTTGATTTTTGCACGCAATTGATGAATAATCTGTTTCGAAGCCTTTCTTGCGAGTTAATATATGGATGTGAGCGTGCACAGCACTTCATATGGATATATAACTAGGTGGGGTTCCGGCTGCCCGCGCCTCTCATGGACCGAGGTCCAAGGAAGGCGCGGACATCCGCGGAGTTCTGCTCCCGTCAACGCACATCGTCTTAACATTCTGCGCCCAACTGAACGCACAACTCATATGGCACCTTGATATAACTTGGTGTGCTTAAACACCCAAGTTATGGCGAGGTAGCGCATCCCGCGATCCGCTTGGTGCCGGAAGCCCGAAGTGGATCGGCGGGTTGCCACAACTTGATCCGGGATGTGTAAAGCCGCGCTACCATATTACCGGCAAGAGCTGGCTGGATGCTATGCTTCATTCTAACAAGGATGCTACTATGGTTGGCGATGGAACGCAGAGTATTGTGGAGAAATTTTCAGTAGCCCAAGGCGATGCAAACTCATTTGATGACTAGCTTAAAATCAGAAGTGATACCATCTGGGTAGGGCCCAATATCCCATATACAATATAGTACTATCAGAATCATGGGGCCGAAAAATAAATTCGCTGTCCATCAATATCGAACAAGTTGTCTCCTGTGCCCATTCTTTGGCTCCACAAAAGCTATTACAATGTATTCCGTCGGGTGAATAAACAGCCAAGCATCCCGCTAGCACACTTCATATGGGCTGCATTGAAGGTTTTTGCCATATCCATGGAAGATTGTCTTCAAGTAACCAGATCAGATCCTTCCAGACCGTCCACATGGGGCTGTTAGTTAACGAGCATATGGGTGCGTGCCTTCTGACTAGATAGTGCATTCCACGGCGATACACAGACGGGTGACTGTAAACCACTGTCGAGATACAAAGTGGTGCAGCAGCGCAAGTGAGATGCAATGTTCTTTGTGCGCGCTGATTGTCAGAGCAGTCACCCAGGTCAAACATACGTGGCGTTGGTTGTGACACTGGCAAGATATGAATGGCGAGGGCAAGACACAACGGCTGGCTTCCGAAATTGCCGACCACAGGGTTGTTATTGCCAAAACTCACGACATCATTGACTTTCACCGGCCTGGTACATTTCGTCAAGCTTTGTTTCCAAGGTACAGCCGTATCCTGATCTCACAACACATAGCTTGCTGCTGAGGCACTATGCAGGTACTGAGGGAAGAATGAACTACGTTTTCATTTGCAAGTCTGGCGATCTGGCAGCATTTTCCTTTAAGTTCGCATCCGTGTATGCCACGATGGCCATCATACCCACCAGGCAGCTGATCAACGTCACCAAGGTGTACCCTGCGCGGGAGAGAGCCACACCATCATCAGGAGGAAGCGCCAGCATGCCACCGGCAGGGATTGCCGGCGGATCATGCAGCCAATGTGCTCGTGTTCCAAGCCATCTCCAGGCACTGCCAAGCTCGGCTCCCCGCCGCTGTCCTCCGAGGAAGCTTGCAACTTTTTGCATAAGTGACCAAAACGGATTGTGGAGATGCATAGTGAACGCGGCGCCCGAGGAGGTCGGCCCATGCACCGAGTGTTCGAGGTGCGAAGTGCATCACAACGAGGCGCGTGCACTCTAGTATCAATGGTGGGGCATGAAAGAGGCCTTCGGATGAGAAGATCTTCGGATGAGAACTTCGGATGCAGCGGGGAGCGCATTCGGCTGCACAGAGTCAGGCTCCATCTCTAGGCGCAGTCAGAATCCCCGCTCATCCATCACATTCGCTTTCGACCCCTCGATTGGGATGACTGCGGAGCACCCCTCCAAGAAACAGTTCTTCCCTATTCGCATTTTGGTGCTCATGTCGGAAGGGCTGAGGGAATGTTCGCGGGGACCTTGAGCGAGTAGCACAAAGCCGGCAAGCATCGTGATGATGCTCTTGGCCTGTCCGAGGAGTTGGTGGGTCATCGCCGAGCACGACCCCATCACTGTGAACCCGCTCCTGCGTCCATGCCGCAGCCCAACTCCCGTCACTGCCGCATGCCGTCACCTGGAGCAGCACTGGCACTCCCCTGCGGTATCGTCAAGGTGATGCACGGAGCGCTGGCGGGGGCCGCGCTCATGCCGCCCCCTGACCTAGACACCGCAAGCGCTGCTGCCCTTTGTCTGAAGATCCCATGCCGGTCAGTCGATGTCCTTCGTGAGAAAATCACCGCGCAGCGCTTGGAGGCCACCAGCGCTACAATTATGACATTAGATGACACCTCCCGGGATGGGCTGTTTCAGGGATGACGCCTCAAGCCGCCTCGGGGGCTGTGGGGTGGCGCAAACATTTACTGGAGCGGTGGTGATCATCTCCACGTTCATGTAACGATTATTCCCTGCTGCGCATTGAGGCCAACCATTCCAAAGCGCCTCCAAGCACCGCCCGGCCAGTGTGCAGCCCTACACCCCCCAAGCACCGCCCGGCCAGTGTGCAGCCCTACACCCCCCAAGCACCGCCCGGCCAGTGTGCAGCCCTACACCCCCCAAGCACCGCCCGGCCAGTGTGCAGCCCTACACCCCCAAGCACCGCCTGGCCAGTGTGCAGCCCCTACACCCCCAAGCACCGCCCGGCCAGTGTGCAGCCCTATACCCACCAAGCACCGCCCGGCCAGTGTGCAGCCCTACACCCCAAGCACCGCCGGCCAGTGTGCAGTCCTACCCCCAAGCACCGCCCGGCCAGTGTGCAGCCCTACACCCCCAAGCACCGCCCGGCCAGTGTGCAGTCCTACACCCCCAAGCACCGCCCGGCCAGTGTGCAGCCCTACACCCCCAAGCACCGCCTGGCCAGTGTGCAGCCCTACACCCCCAAGCACCGCCCGGCCAGTGTGCAGCCCTACACCCCCAAGCACCGCCCGGCCAGTGTGCAGCCCTACACCCCCAAGCACCGCCCGGCCAGTGTGCAGCCCTACACCCCCAAGCACCGCCCGGCAGTGTGCAGCCTACACCCCCAAGCACCGCCCGGCCAGTGTGCAGCCCTACACCCCCAAGCACCGCCCGGCCAGTGTGCAGTCCTACACCCCCAAGCACCGCCCGGCCAGTGTGCAGCCCTACACCCCCAAGCACCGCCCGGCCAGTGTGCAGCCCTATACCCCCAAGCACCGCCCGGCAGTGTGCAGCCCTATACCCCCCAAGCACCGCCCGGCCAGTGTGCAGCCCTGCACCCTCAGAGCGCATCCCGGCGAATCAGCCCTGCACCCTCCGAGCGCATCCCAAAGGTTCCTGCGTGCGGTGGATCTGCTTTGCGTGTGGTTTAGGATGTGTCAAAGTGGATGGTATTTTGCCACGGCCCCGCCCTGTTCCTATTCATTTTTGCTTCTCACTTATACAGGGATGAAGGTGGGCTGGCTCCGTCGGCGGATCTCATGCCATTCAATGTGTGGTGGGTCTGCTTTGCGTCCCGGCCGATCAGCGGCCCTAAGCCGCTTAAGCGTGCGCAGCGCGGGAGCTGGTGCCAGCTGTCATGTTTGATGCAGCCGGTGCCAGATCTCACCAGTTGACGAAGAAGGCGCCGAGGCCTGACAGCAGGATGAGACCGGTGGAGCTGAGCGTGAACTGGAACTCCACCAGCCCGGGCGGGTCCAGCAGCGGCACCATACACATGGTCACCGCGGTTGCATAGGGATAAATCTGTGAAACGGGGCAAGGAGACCGGGATACCGTGAATCGCCCCGAGTATGCTTGTCGCACGAACTGTGACGCATGCTTTTGCCAAGCCAGTGCGGAGCACGTGTCAAAGAGGCACGTAAGTTGCGCTGCGCCTGCACGGTTCCCAGGGGGAAGCGTATATGCAGCCATGCCTCTTCAGCGGGGCTTGTCTCATTTGCCATGCTGCAGCAGCCCAGGGGGAAGCCTACATGCAGCCATGCCCCTTCAGCGGGGCTGGTGTCGTTTGCCATGCTGCAGCAGCCCAGGGG
>LGRX02009953.1:0-11799 GCA_001247695.2 Cymbomonas tetramitiformis | reverse complement strand
CGAGCGATATGTATGGCACGGCTATTATTGAACGACAATAGCACGCGCAAGAGTTTTGTGGGTATGAGTGCAGTCTCTTCTCCCGAAGTGCTGCTCGAGCCCAATGCTCTCTCATATACGCCAATGCCCCCACGCTTCTCAAGCGTTACCACAATTGGGTTGTGAATCCGAAGGCATTGGGTGAACAACAGTATCGGCTGATCGAATAAGCCATATGATACCCGCATGGTGTTCAATTCATGCTTGAAGCGAAGACGAGTCCCTTCAGAACAGTTTGTTCTTCAAGAACTGTCTTGCTTCATCATCGAAAGGCTGTGATCAGCCTCTCGATGACAGATGTCACTCATGGTGAGTGGATGACAGATAGTATGACTGTACATGTCACAGTCGACCGTACTGACGATTGTATGTCATTATAACATATGACATGACACGACACGACACGACATGACATGACATGACATGGTATGACATGTATGACAGGTATGACAGGTATGATACGTATGACATGTATGACACATATGTCATCGGTCATATCCCTGACAGATCTCCCCTCTTAAAAGAGTTGTGACCTCACAATATAGGGTACATACCTTTGTATATGTCTTTGATGTCTTTGATGTCTTTGTTGTTGAGCTGGTACCAGTCTTCTTACACCGATGAGGCGTCCCTCAAGGTGTTTTTAGGATATTGGGGGGAACTGAGTCCACTTTAAACCCTCACCTTAGGCATTTAGCCTTACAGTTCTTAGGATGTAGCCCCCATGAATTGCGTATCGTATTTCAGAGTGACGTTTCAAGGTATCTTCCGAGGTTTACGTTACGGATAGATATTGCGCTGCCGCTCGTATCGTATTTCAGAGTGACGATTAAAAAACAAATAGTAGCATTTCTGCCCTACTGCTTTACGGCTTTATATAATGCATCCACCTCTTCCTCCCTTCAGAGAGCTTACTCCCCCGAAGTTCACAGGAATACTATGGAGAGCCCCTTCCGAATATTCGAAATTTCGGCTTGTTTTTAATGCAAACGGAGTGGGCCCTGCTTAACGAGATATCGGAGGGTCTCTATGAGTCCACTTTAAATCCTCACCCGATCTGCCCCAGTGCTCCTTATTTTTCGGTCCGGTACGCGCGCTTTGACGAACATTTCATAGAGTGGATTCGACAACGTACTAATGTGAAATTCGTGTTAGTTATGTGTGTCAAGCATAACTCAGGATCACAACTCCGTCCACCTCAGTATCCGGTAGCTGCGGATTACTGGCCATAAGATCCGAATGACAAACCACGGTCTGGCAAAGGTAGCATAGCAGTTTTAATTTATCCACAGATATGGTACCCGCATTTATGCGTATCTGTGCAAGGGTATGATTTTGTACAAGACTCACTACACCTTAGCAAGGAAGGATCAATTTCCTGCTTCTATACAACATAATGACAAAACATTAAGAGCAAGGTATATAGATGATCGACATGTATTAGTATATATTACAAGAAGTAAGGGCAATAGGCTTAATATAATGTTAGCCTTCATAAGCAGCTATCATGTCTGCTGCATTGGTCAGCTCTGTGGCTTTGACCCAGGTGTCATGCTCAGGACCGTAGCCTGCATATCGCACTAAATAGTACTTGACACCTCTAGTGATCTTATCTGAGAGTATGTGTGATATCTCAAACAGTGGTTGCCCTTCTTCGGTGATCATCTGTGGCAGAGGCAAATGTGCTTGAATTGAGTCATTATACAGCTCTATTCTGGATACAGGCTGAACCGGATGGATACGAATATCGAGATCCCCGAAATCTAACTCATAAGCACGTCCATGGCTGAGCACTTTGGATATGATAAACGACCCAATGTATGGCTGCTTAAAGTGTCTGCCTGCCTCTGGCAAACCAGTCCATTGGATAAACTCAGTCCGTAGAAGAACTTTCTGCCCTACAGCAAATTGCCGGGGCATGTGAGTCTTATTGAATCTGGCTTGGCTGATCTCTGCTGCTCGGAAAGTGTTATCTACCGCGTTGGCATGTACAGCCGAGTACTGGTCAAAATGATCTCGAATAGCATTCTGTATTGGAACAGGAGCTTCTGGCGGAATAGTGATTGCCAGATCATGAGGCGAAAGTGGCTGCGCCATCGAGTCGAGATAAAATGGTGTGTAACCAGTTGTAGCAGAAACCGTGTTGTTAATTGCAAACTCCGCCAGAGGCAACTTGTCCTCCCACGAATTGGCTGAAGTATCGTTGCAACAACACCTGAGGAGAAAAATACTATCTAATCAGTTTATAAACCAGAGGATGGTGAATCATGCATCAAACAAAATGAAAAATACCTGAGGATGTCCTCATCAATGAAGGCATGGCTCCTCTCATTGCTTGCATTCGACTGTGGATGGTGTGAAGACGTCATAGACAATCTCGTACCAGTAGATTTCCACAGTGTTTGCCAGAATGTAGAAGTAAATCTGGGGTCTCGATCTGAGATGATGTTCCTCGGAAGACCATGGAGCTTGAAGATATGTTGCATATATATATTGAAGCAGTACGCTGAGCAGTCCAGGTCATGGTGAAGGGAATGAGATGACAGCGATGAGAGAATCGGCACATTACCACAAATATACTGCCGTGCCCATTAGTAGTGATAGGCAGGTCAGTAATCCAGTCAAGAGATACATCAAGCCATTTTGTCTTAGGCACACAATATCGTATATGTGACTGACCATGAGGTTTGTGTCTCCTCGTTTTCTGGCGTTGACACACGGGGCACTCCCGAATGTACTGAATGGCTGCCATCGTCATTCCTGGCCAATAATATCGGCTACGCAATAGATGAAGCATGCGATTTTTGCCTACATGACCAGAAATAGTGGCTGAGTGGCACTCATGAAGTAGAATGTGGCGAAGCTGTGTGATCTCACCGTCATCTGTAGGAACTTTGGCAGTAGGTGGAATGTAAAGCTGTCTGCCAAAAATGGTCTTGCGATAGATCAATCCCTGAATGAGCTCCAAATTGCTGACTGACTGTGATGATGTCGATGATGCCAGCTTAGATAATATAGTCTGTGCAAATGTGTCACGATCATACTGAGATATAATAATGTCGTGAAGCTGATGAGCTGATGATGCAGATATAAGAGCGATGAATGTAGAATCTGTAGACGGTATGTCAATGACTGGAACCTCGCTGACGTCTATATGTTGCAGACAATCAGTGAGTTCAAAGAGTGTAGAAATACGGGTGAGTGCATCTGCAACCTTATTCTTCTCGCCAGAAATGTGCTCTATTCGAAAGTTGTACTCGGAGAGCTCATCCAACCACCTTGCCTGTTTGGGGCTTAGTGTGGATTTAGACTGGAAATAAACCAGTGGCTGATGATCTGAGCGAACAATAGTCTCAGGAGCTCCCAGCGCAAGATGTGGCGAAAGAATCGGAAGCCCTCCACAATGGCAAATAGCTCGATCTCAGGAATATGCCAGCGTCTCCGTGTATCAGAAAGAGTGACGCTGTGATAGCCACTGGCTTCATACCTTTTCCTTGATCCTGTAATACTACTTGACCAACATGTGTGCCTGATCCATCGACCTCCATAATAGATGGCAGTTTCTGATCTGGAAGCTGTAGTACTGGAGCATGGCAGATGGCACTTTTGAGATTATCAAATGCCTGCTGCTGCTCAGATTCCCAGACAAACTCTGCATTATCCTTAAGGAGACGATTGAGCGGCTCGGCAATCTTGGAGAACTTTGGTATAAATCTCCTAAACTGGCCGACCATGCCCAAGAATGACCGAAGAGATGACTTGCCATCTTTAGCCATACGGCGTAGAGGCTGTTTATTACCAACGGTTGGACCATATGACACTGGAGGCTGGATAGCCATGACTGCACGGATTCTATCTTCGATGATGGATAGGCCTGCCTCAGAGATATGGTGTCCGATAAAATCGATGGATCTGACGAACAACTCAACCTTAGAAGGCCTGATGTAGAACTGATGATCTCTGCAGCGCTGTAAGAACTGTCGAACATGCTTCACGTGGCTGTCAAAATCTGGACTGTACACTATGGTGTCATCCATGAAAATGACCAAGAACTGATCGATGAAGTCAAAGAATGCTCGATTTCCAACACGTAGAGCGGTCGCAGGAGCGTTAGTTAACCCGAAAGGCATCCCTGTCCACTCATATGAACCGTATCTGGTACGTATCGCTGTTTTGTGAATGTCATCTGGATGTATAGGAATTTGATGGAAGAACTGATTGAAATCAAATCGGCTAAACCATCGTGCCCCCTTGAGCTGTTCAAGAAGGGTATCGTGAGGTGGCAATGGATACGTGTCCTTTATAGTGATGTTATTAAGGGCTCGATAATCACAGCACATCCTCCACTTCCCCCCTGGCTTAGGAGCGAAAATGATTGGACATCCATATGGTGATGATGACAGACGAAGGATACCCAGTTCGACATATTTGATGATCTGTCGTTTGAGCTCCTAAGCGGCATTAGGTGGTGGTGGTATGCAAACACCTCACAATATGCCTCATTAAAAAGGCAAAGGTGTTTGTGTGAGTAAAGTTGAAGATAGAAAACTTCCTAAATGGAAGCAAGCATTATGGGCGGTCTCAAAGGAATTAATAAGTATTATTGATAAAGATTTTTCGGAAGGTGAATACGTCGTGAATTGTGCTAAAATGACACCCGGGACTTATGTGAAAAAACACGTCGATGCCGAAGATATAAGTTTTCAATATGCAATGGCGCTCGGAGATTTTCAAGGCGCACCATTAAGATGTTACGACTCAAATGACCAAATCATCGGCGACTTTTACAATCGAAACAAAGTGTTAAAGGTAGATGGAAGATTACCCCACGAAGTGATAATGGACAATTTTGAAGGTACACGATATGTAGTCATATGGTTCAAATTGTATGACCATCGGAAATTAGTGGAAGACCCTATATTAATAACTCCTTGCTATGTATAAATAATGTCAGCATAATTCGACCGAAATAACTCGTCCGGCTGATACCATTAATTTAGAAGTGAACATACATATAATCATAGTTTCATTGGGTCCACCCGTAGCTTCCTTCCCCGTTTCGAATGATACACCGGCAGCAGATGCATTGTCGCTAGCCGTGCATTGTAAATAGCAACTACTATTAGTGCCTAAACTTGAGTATCCACTTAATCGACGTGGCTCAGTATCCAAACACAAATTTAAAGGCAATATAAAATAATTGTTGAAATAATCAGTTCTTGATTGCATATGATTTGAACCCATCATTGAATATTGGTCTCCCTGTGAATGAGTGATATTCATATACGCTTGTAACGGAGAATTAGGAAATGCAGGGCTCAACACGTTATTTACGCTCCATGAGTAACGAAAGGCTCTATTACCGCCGTATATTTTAGATGGCAATTGATAAATACGTCCAAGACGATTAGTATATTGTGCAATCCCGGTTTCGTTTACGGTTCGATAATTTAAAGGACGGGTTATGGCATAAGCTTTATTCCAGCAATTCACCGATAGTGCAAATCGTACATTTTTATTATTGGTCGAATCGCTTTGGAAAAATGTCGCATAATTTTCAAAGATGATTGTTAATGCTCCTTTTGAAATTAATTTCTCTATATTTTGTTCGACGACTCCGCTTGAAAATGATAACGTGGTAATTGATGCAGACACTTGAGATAACGTAAAGCTTGCATTTTTAGCAAGTTCTTGAGCAGCGGCGGCTTTAGTAGTAAATGTGCCGGGCGCTTGACCTTGTTCCCCGTATAACAAACACGTTACTGCATTGTCGGTAAAAATCCTAATTCGTATTGCGCCGAGAGTGCTGGAATCGATTATAGACGGGTCACAAGTGCCGAGAAATCCTAATATATAGATTGTTCAAAATGAATTCTCGACCTTCAAAGGTACCGGCTTGATTATCTTCGTCAAGTGAACCCGTTATCAATCCATTAGTCAATTGGATACCTTCCGAGCCACAATTCGATAACACGCTTCTATATGTTACTTCATTTTCTAAATGGTCACTTACTAAATGTTTTACCTCTTGAATATCGCTTGCTTGAGCCACAGATTGATTTACAATGACACCATTAATTGATACCTTATATCTAGAGAATAGGTTAAATATCTCCGGCAAAAATGAATGACAAGTTTTTAATACACTACCTCCACTATCGTACGTACATGCACGATTGGTTTTGGCAAAGAATCTTATAGCAAATTTGCGCGTGTCGATAAAACTATTTATAGGTAGATTTATCTCCAAAGAGCCCCTCCCCCCACCATTAACAACGGTCGAGTTTGATGTCAATAATTCAAATTGATTCTGGCTAAAATCTGTCATTTGAGTCGTCGCATAACTCAAGGATTCGGGATAATAGCTGTCTAACATTTCTTTATAATAATATATAATACAGATAAATTTATTGCGAATCATTGCTTATAACTTCAACTTTTAATGAAAAACTGAAATATACATTTCCTGAGCGAGCTTGGCTAACAAGAGACGACGGTGTCCGACCATTGTCTTTTGAAATTTGAAACATTAGTCTTCCACGTGAGTCCGTTAATGCAAAGTTTATTTGTGACAATAGACTTGGACTTATGATAACGCTATGATTGTTGTTGGCATCTATATATGAAAATGATGGCTTAGATAAGTCGTCGATAGCAATTTTAAATAGTATATCACTAGATATCATCTCACCGACTTGGTCGTCACTAGCTTGACTTAGATTAACAACCTCTAAAGCCGAGCTTGAAACTAACGATTGTGTGCGGAGATATAGCTCTCGAATTGTGTTCGATGTAAATGGAAAGTAACTTTGCATAGTCTTTGATGATGTCTTTTGAAACATCGGTTCTAATTGGCTCAATTCAGATTTACCTGCCAAATCTCGCTCCCGAGCCGGATTCCCCCCTAAAAGTTCGCTTGAATCGTTGTTTAGTGCATCGTTTACCGTTGATGCAAATGGGCTTATTGCATTTAACAAAGTTCCGCTACACCTCGCTATGCTTTTGGTTGCGAAGGAGTAAAAATCAAACTTATCTTCCAAGTCATTGTCGAATTCCAACACAATTAATTTGAGGTTTGCATCGGCTTGTGTTGTGCCCGGAGGCACAGCGTGAGCCGATATGCCTATGCGTCCGTATGTGTGTCATCGGGGGTAATCTGGGATTGGCACGATGACAGTGAAATTGGGCTTGAAATCACGATGAGAATGAATACCAGATGTCCGGGGTATGACACTATGACAGTATGACACTATAGTAGTATGACAGTACTGTGGGGGGTGTCATCGTGGAACTCAGTCAGACCCTCGAAGAATGGTCAGATTCGCATCGGGGTTGAAAAGACAATGAAATCGAATATCAGATATTAAGGTTATGACAGTATGACAGTATGACGCTATGACAGTATGACAGTACAGTAGTATGACAGTACTGTGGGGCAGTCATCGTGTCAGCCTGTCGGCATAACATCTGAATCGAGAATGACGAATCGGAATTAGAAATGAGATCGGATCGGGAACTGAACGTTGAGCCGAAGTGTGACATCGGCTCTCGAGTGGTTGACCCTGCAACCTGAGTGACGAGTGAATAAGTAGAGCACTTGAGAAGTGTTTAGCCTTCAGAACTCGGAACCGAATTATCGTTTGTACCTCAATCTGGCCCTGATCCAGTATATTATAAAAATCCGAATTGTGTACCTTTGCACGTTCAATCAAAAACATATCTCCGAGCATCTGTCGTCGTGCCCCTGGCACATTTGGTATCAGCGTGCTGCGATTTCGCCTCTGCGCAACTCGCCCACGGACCTTTTGAAACTTCCGTTGTGATACAGGGGGAGAGCTGCACTTCCGGCTATCTGGGCGCAATTTTAGCCTCCGTAAGTACATTTTTTTTTGTATACAACGGCCGTATCCTTTGGAAAACATCTCCAAAACTTCATATTTTCGCCCCTTAACACTGGGGGCCCAACCAGGCTCAGAAAAGTCAACATTCGTTTTCCGATCTTAAACTCCAAGTCTGCCCCAGGCTACAAACAACCGTCAGGGAGCACCCTAAAGGGTTTCCCCGGTTTATAGTAGCCAGGAAAACCTCATAACTCACTTTCTAGAGCCTTAAAAAGGCGAAAAACAGCCAAAAACAGCCCAAAATAGCCGTTTTAGCCCGTTTTCAGCCTACCCCGAAACCTTCCACAGTAGCCCCCACCACCAAAAACTCCTTCCCCAGACCCCATAGGACACCCTAGAACCCCCCAATACCGCCCTCACGGCCACCAGCAGCTGGGAAAGCCCCTCAAAACAGCTCTTTTAGTGGCTTCTGGACAGTTTCTGGACAGTTTCTGGACACCTCTGGTTTACCCTCTGGCTGGAATATTTTGGGAGTGTACGAAGTCCGGTTACCTTCTGGGACCTTGCTGAGCTTTCTGGTTGCAGTTCCTTGACCCCTGCCTGCATACATAGGCACTTGAAATCTGTGTCGCGGAGCCCTGGCGAAATTTTGAGTTCGCCGGTGCATGGCAGTACCCCCTTCGCCAGAAGAATACAGAAGAGCGTGGTGGAAGCAAGGACCCATCAAGTGGGTATTCCCTCCTGACCCTACCTACCCACCAGCAGGCGCCTTCTGGCAGAGCGGTCCTTGGAGCGGTCCTCCTTCCCCCTCCTCCTCTTCAGACGACGAGGTGGAAGACAACTGAGCGCCTGGACAGCATACACCCTGGCACGCTGGCTATCCCACCAAGATACCACAACTGGGTGTGGGTTCAGATTGGAAACCTTCTCTTCCGCTACCCGAACTCCCAAGACCTGACAGTCTTCCCCGCGCTCCCTGGCTCATATCCAGTGCAAGGAATCGAAGAGTGGCCTTGGGTCCCCCCATCACCACCTGGAAGCCCCGCCCCTTCGCCTCCAGCGAGCGACATCGACGAGGACGAGACTAACTAAATAAAAAAAAGGCGAGCACTCACTACTTTGCTCACCTGTGGCTATTGCCACACCCAGTCTTTGAACTCAACCAGCTCAGCAGCCAGAATGTCACAGCAGACATCAGAGGCATTTCCCAGCATGAGTGTCAGCGCAGAGCAGCTACACCACACTCTGTTCTCTCCCATGACCTTCCCATCGCCCACCGCATACGCTTCCGCTCACCCCATTCCACATCCAGGCACCACCATGCCCTACACAGCGGTGCCCCGCCCTTATACTATGCCGGATGGCACCCCCGCACAGGCCGTATGGAACGGCGTCAATTGGGTATTGCCCCAATCAGCGCCCCTCGCTGGGGGAGTATCACCAGTGCCGTTCACACTGGGAACCCATCACCCCGTGGGCGCATATCCCACACCGTTCCAACGTTCCAACAACAGCTACAGCAGCAGCAGCAGTGGCTCGCGAACCAGCAGCAGCAACAGCAGTGGCTTCAACAGCAGCCACTGGAACCGATGCAGCAGCAGTTACAGCAGCAGCAGTTACAGCAGCAGCAGCTACAGCAGCAACAGCAGCAGCAGCAGCAGCAGCAGCAACAGCAACCGCAGCCGCCACAACAGCCGCAACATCGACCACAGCAGCCCCATCAGCTGGCACCAGCCACCTCCGCGCTTCATGACTCAGGCGTGGATCCCTCATCGCTGCAGCACTTCATCAGCATCGGCGCCGCGGCCCTGCCGGACCCTCTGCAGGTACCCCTTGACAGCGGGGTTCAGCAGAACGTCTTGGGCGGTACCCAGCTCTTGGTGCGTCACCTTCCCGCGGTGGCGACAACCTCAGAGACTCGCCGGCGTCGGCGTTCCCGAAGGGCATCTTCGGGCCCTGCGACACATGGCAAGCATCTCCCAGGCTCAAGCCACGCACCTGATCACTCTGACCCCGACTCCGGCACGGACATCAGCCGCACCAGCACGGGGACCAGAGGCAGCCGAAGCACGCAGGCACGGGCTGAGCGCAGGCGGAGGGCCGCCCACAGGTCCGGCTCCGACTCGGACGCGAGCAGCCGAAGTGAACACATTCGCAGAGAAGTCCTAGCGGCAGTACAGGCCCTGGACATCTCCGCGGTGCTCTCGAGAGGACTCGCGCCGCCTGGTGCGACGACATCGGCAGGAGCCTCCCCACCAGGCGACCCTCAGGGCAGCGCACAGGGCCTGACGGCGGACCATCTACACGAGGCAGACGCCGTCGCCAGCGTAACCCCTCCAGTGCCCCAGACCGCCGCTGAGACCGCTCCCGCCGAACCTCCCACTCAGGGCCGGCCAAATCCCCATAACATGATGGTGGCCCGCCGGCGGCAGTCGATGGAGACGGTGGTGCACGGCGGTGGCAACCCCGACTCAGAGCCCAGAGACTCCAGTCCAAGCGACTCGCCACCAGGCCCCCCTAGCTAGTGATCCACCTCAGGATCCCCCTGACGATCCCGCACCAGAGCCCTCCTACCCTCAGTACCCAGAGGTCAGAGCCCTCTTCGTCACCCACGATGGTGGGTCATTGTGGGTGCACCAGTCAGCCGGGGTGCGAGGCGCGGCAACCGTCTCCCTACCATGGGACGAACGCCGCCGGGCTGGGGTGCAGGGCGACGCCATCTTGTTCAGGATCATGCACCTGCTGGGAGCGCCGCTGACTGCATATGCGCGCATGGGGGGCCGGCTACACCATGCACCCCTACCCCTTACCAACCCTCGTGTGGAGACCTGGGTCCTTATGGTCGACCGCGAGGTCATGGATATGGCAATGGGGGACCCATCCGCGGCCAATGTGCGGTCTACCAGCATGGGGCAGCCAGTATGGGAGTGGATCCCTGCTACTGCGCGGGAGTCGGAGATGCAGAACTTCGATCAGGACGGGCTCGCCGCGTGGTCGGAGGTCAGCAACTCCGATTGGTACCGGAGCATGAGCGTGGTGGCCGCACAACCATCCACACCCCTGCCCTTCCATACACCTCTCCCACTCCCCGCACCACCATCAGCCCCTACATTACCGCCCACTCCGACCGCAGTCCCCACAAATCCCGCGCCCGCGCCTCCGCCCGCGCATGCCCCGGGACCACCACCTTTTGCCCGTTTTCCCCATTCCGCCGCCGCAAACCCCGTTCACTCGGCCGCTGCCGCGAACCCCGTTCACTCTGCCGCCGCTGCGAACCCCGTGCTCTCTCCCAGCGCCACCCCCTTTGTTCCAGGCATCGTCCGTCTGCCGCAGGGCACTAACCTGCGAGCATCTCCAGACGAGGTCCGCCTGGAGCACAAGACTAAAGAGATGGTGTTAAAGCTGGTCAAGAGCGTCACCAGGTTCCCCCGCTCCGCGTCCGACACAAAATCGGCCGACAAGGAGGGCCTCCTGACGCAGCTGGAGCACTACTCCCACATGGTGCGGAAGGTATTCCAGGAGGCCATCGTGATCGAAGCTCTGACCACTCCCAGTTGTACGCCATCAGTATCAGAGTACCAGGCGAGTGTGTCAAGCCTTCTTTGGAGCTTCAAGGAGTACACTCTTCAAGACCAGCAGAGAAAGTTCTTGGAGCGCGCGGCGGGGACCTTCGGGTCCGAGCAAGCTTGGCACCAACGCTACGGAGAGCTGGACGTGTTCTTCAGCGATCTGGCGGTGTGCTCTCTGACGCAGGCCTACCTGGAGAACGCACACGGCGAGGCCATTGCCCTGAAGCAGGCGGTGAACGAGACCGCGGCGGAGTATTTCTCGCGACTGGAGACCCGCATGGCCTCCGTCAACTTCTTGGCCGGCTGAGTCCCAAATTGCGTGGAGATGACCAACTTGTCGATGCTCTCTA
>LGRX02009952.1:0-15059 GCA_001247695.2 Cymbomonas tetramitiformis | reverse complement strand
GAAAGGTAGCATGGCTGTGTTGATTGCTCCCGAATCTGAGAAGACTGCCCGGACGGAATACCCGTTTCGTATCGCTCTGGGAAGGAGCCGAGGATGGTCGAGATATCTGTACCTTTGTGAGGTACAAGAGCAGCTGCTAAATGAGAAAGGTGAGAAATGTTTGTTGATGTGATTGCGCGCGCAACCTGCTTTTAACATCACAACGTTTTATGTCAATCTAATATCTCTTTATCTTCTTTCTGGTGCAGGAGAAAAATGTTTGCGGTGGTTGACTTGTGGTACATTTAAGCTCACGAGCGCCTCCCAAAAGGAGGCCCAGAATGCAGACTCCCGGCTTTCGAAGGAGAAGGCATCGAAACCCGAAAGTTTCCGGCTGCATCAACGTACCAAGCAGGTGGCGCCGTATACACCAAGCGAAGTATTAGTAGCATGGGACTGGGACACGGAAGAGGAGCGCCGAAAGATCAATGCAAGCACACAGCGATGGATCCCGGGTGAGCAATATGACTTGTTGGTCAAACGAGTCATCGCCAGCGACATGTCAAAGAGCTTTGAGCCGCCCCAGCATAGAACACCCAAACTCTTACTGCGCGACGCAATCATGCCATTAGAGGATAAAGAGGATAAAGAGGATAAAGAGGATAAAGAGAACGCGGAGGCTGAAGAGGGTGAGAGTTCGGACGAGGAAGCCTCTTTGTCGTCCTTGTCCGATGATGACGACCAGATGTGTGAATAACTCGATCAGTCCGATGAACTTGTATATAGAAGTTGTAAAACAATAGTATATATTGTGAATATCTAATGTTGAACTATCGTGGTATTACCACGTTTGATTTCCTTGCACTCATTTTACCTAGTTCTTTTTCCTTGCACTCAGATTGTTCGGACGCCCAAGGAATCCTTGGGAACGCGTATCACATGGATGGAACAAACACCACATGTCTGCATGGTCATATAAAACTTGCTTTCACGGCATCCCTGTTCATTTTTTGCTTACGCTCACCATCCACCCACCTCCTACCAACATTCCAAGAACATGGACGCTCAGCGAATCAACCTGACGGTCGATCCGAAACATGTTTTGTTTTTTATTGTTCTGCCCTTCATCCGTGCGAGGTACGATAGGAGAAGGCAAGCGCAAAGGGATTCAGTTGCTAGAATGAGAAACGGCGAATGCCCAGAGTGTATGAGGAAGTATAACAGGCCTATTTGGGAGGACAAGAATCGATGGAACGATTTATGGCATAAACATTTTCATGAGAGGCACGACCCCGTGTGGCGTCGAGCCTTGGAGTTAGAACCAATCCGTCCCCGTTTTCGTCTGACACGCCTTGGCCGCCATCTGTTAAAACTGCAGAGTCACCCGAATTTTCACCCCGACAATCTCGATTGATGACCAGGTATATGTTTCTTTGTTTCTTTGTTTCTTTCTTTCTTGAGCAGGATTGCCTTGCTATCATCCTAGCCACAAATTCTTATCCACCTGTGAATTCTGTGTGCCCGCAGATGATGACACCATAGAAGCCAGTAAAGATGGATGGCCAGGTATGTGTTTCGGCGTGTTATGCATCCCTATTCATTTTTTGCTTACGCTCACCATCCACCCACCTCCTACCAACATTTCAAGAACATGGACGCACAGCGAATGAAACTGACGGTTGATCCGAAACGTGTATTGTTTGATATTGTTCTGCCTTTCATCCGTGCGAGGCACGATAGGAGAAGGCAAGCACATAGCGATGCAATTGCTAGAATCAAAAACGGCGAATGCCCAGAGTGTATGAGGAAGTATAACAGGCCTATTTGGCATAAACATTTTGATGAGAGGCACGACCCCGTGTGGCGTCGAGCCTTGGAGTTAGAACCAATCCGTCCTTGGTTTCGTCTGACACGCTTTGGCCGCCATATGTTAAGCACGCTTTGGCCGCCATATCCTAAGCATATGCTCGATTATCTCGATCTCGAATGATGGCCAGGTATATGTCTTTCTTGAGCAGGATTGCCTTGCTATCATGCTGGCCACAAATTCTTATCCACCTGTGAATTCTGTGTGCCCGCAGATGATGACACCAAGCTCCTCGCACACACATCGCGGTGCATTGGCTACTTTGAAGAGGCACACGTAGAATAATAACAATAAGAATAACACATAGACTTCGATATGCAACGAGGTTGTGTCATTGTGAGATGACCTTTTGACAATAGTAGGGTGAGATTTGTACTTTTTATGTAACATGTCTTACGTTGGTTTGTAAAATGTCACGCATTATAAAGCCTGCCTATATCTTCATCAGCATTCATTTCTCGCTTTCGCTCACGATAGACCCCACCTCCTACCAGTGAGCGACACACCCAGATGCCAGACTACTACATTGTCCTTTTCCGTTTTGTGCTTCCCGCCATCCGGGAAAGACGCCGTTCCCGCGAGGAATGCTTTTTGCACGCATGGGTAGAAGAACGATTTCTGTGGGCCCTTGAAACACGAGTACGCATTACATGCCCCGATATCCCTGGCACATTTACCTCAGAAATCATTGTGTTTCCTGTGACACTTGCGCGGTTTTTTTTCATCCTCGGAGAATTGTGAACGACGACGTCGGCGGCTTGAGAGTCAATGAGGCGTCCTACTTTAATCGGACTAGCTGGATTTCCGGTATGAATTTGTATCGCAGTTTTAACGAACTCCACCGACGGTGGTTATATGATCACCATTGGGCCTGGTGCAACGGTTGGTTTCGCAACCTCCTTGACTATGACGCTGATGGTAACGAATTCGTCTATGATCGTGAATACGACCGGCCCTGTTGCGCTGATTGCGGAAGGTCAGATTCACTTGTTATGCGAGTGACTTACCCACATCGATACATATGTGTCGACCGCGCGAGTTGCGAGTTCTGGCAGGATACCGATGATACCGAAATCCCAGAGTTGCTGTCCTCCGACTCCGACTAAGGTATACATAAAGCTCAATACCTCTTACACAGCCTTCATTTCTTGCTTTCGCTCACCATCGTGCCACCCCGGCCACCTCCTACCATTCTGAGAGCCACCCGTCTGATGACAGCCCACGGCCACTTTCTCCTTTTCAGATGCGGCACAGAGGTCACCGATAGAAGTGTTGCTAGCATTACGAAGCACAATCGAGGTCTTACTGACAACACCTTCGACTAGACGTGAAGAATTACAATCGCTGACCGTCTACACGGATGTGCCCGACAAGTGCAAAATCTATATAATATGGGACCTAAGAGAGTGAGAGGTCTTAGTTCTTAGGTCCCATAAGGGAGTGGCGAGCATAGCACAGTTCCAGATGCTGTGATTATATGTGGAGATTTCGAAGTTTGAAGCTAGGCTGCAGCGGCACGCGTTCGCTTTGAACAATCTCGACTTTTGGAAGCCCACATATCATCACAGCATCTGGAACTGTGCTATGCTCGCCACTCCCTTATGGGACCTAAGAACTAAGACCTCTCACTCTCTTAGGTCCCATATTATATAGATTTCGCACTTGTCGGGCACATCCGTGTAGACGGTCAGCGATTGTAATTCTTCACGTCTAGTCGAAGGTGTTGTCAGTAAGACCTCGATTGTACTTCGTAATGCTAGCTACACTTCTATAGGTGACCTCTGTGCGGTCATAATGTCGTCGTGATCTCGAGTTTCTGACGCATAACTCCTGTCATTCATTTGCCTTTGCAGGACCATCTGTTACCGGAAGCATTAAAAGGTGTACTTTCGTTTCCGTGTCGTTGCAAGCGATCATGGCCTGGTGCAACGGCTGATTTCGCAATCAAGTTACCTATGATGGAGATGACAATATATTTTATGCTCGCTTATACACCTGGGCTTGTTGCCACGATTGCGGTTCTCAAAGCACAGTTCTTGAATAATGTAATAATGTAATAATGTAACATACAATGATTATAAAAAATGTGAAGATCGGGGTTCTTATACCATTGCTTGTACCATACACGTGACTTATGATATTTTGTTGCCCGCATCGAGAAGAATTGTTTTCTAGAATAGATGGGTGGTGGCTAAAGCCACCGATTGAGATTCGACCATCAATTCAAATCAAGACGAGTCATCCGCCGACAGTCGACAAGGTCAGTGCAGATGTACCCGTCGCCAATACGGGTAAGATCCATATCAACGCGTCGGCATCGACTGCAGGCAGGCCTCATAGACAACTCGTACCGCGACGGGTAGATCCATTGAGGATCTACATGCTCGTTGTAAAAGCCGTTGTACCAGGCCCAATGATATTCACGAAGCCATCGTTTTTTGAAGTCGTCGAAATCGATGTAGTCTAGCCGGAATCTGAAGTTGTTTGACATGCCAGGTCCTTGCCAATGGAACCCTTCATCGTCGTAATATGGGGCTTCAAAGTTGGAGGTAGGGAATATCTGCAAGAAATTTCCCCAATCACGAACATCCCCCCAATCGACTTCGAGCAGATCACGTAATTCATAGAAATAGTGAGCCAAAGTTACAGGCATCCAAACATCACCAAACATGCCCGAAAACGTCAAAACTTGTTCTTCCAACGCCCACAAAAACGTTCTTCGACCCATGCCTGCACAAAGTATTCCTCACGCAATTGACGCATTTTCCGAATGTAAGGAAGAACAATCCCAAACAGGACGTAATGGGTATCCGCCATTCTTGATAATGCAAAGATGAAGCGGTGTGTCTTCCAGGAAGAAATGGAAAATGATCCTCCTAAAGGCCTCAAGCGATTTAAATATTGCCAAGGAGGGCTTGGGCCTCTCAAGGTAAATGCCGCAAACCAATAGGATGAAACCAACAATCACAAGATTGGCCAAGATAAGATTGGCGCGGACAAATGTTGGCCCAAGATTGGCGCGGATTGCGAGTTCTGGCAGGATACCGAAGTCCCACAGTTGCTGTCCGACTCCGACTCCGACTAAGGTATAAAAGCTCAATACCTCTTACTTAGCCTTCATTTGCTGCTTACGCTCACCATCGTGCCACCCCTGCCACCTCCTACCAGAGAGTGAGCGACGCGCCTCTGCAAACTCGTGATGCCTCCAGTGTTAAGGTTTGGTGTGCATCGGAATCGTGCCAGTATCGATGTAGATGCCATTCATCGCCATGTGATGGTGCACATGCCATGCCCCGAATGCAATTTGCACCAGTGGACTTTGACAACGATGGCAAACCGCCCTGTCCGCCGCCCGCCGATGCCTCACAGGCATGATCTGATAATGGCTATGTGGCGCTTTACCCGACGAACTCGGTTTTATCTGTTTTTTGAATTGGTAGAGCCAGAACGCTATCCCGATCGCGCTGAATATGCACGGGGTGAAGCGTGGATGACTCCGCGATTAATGGTTATTCCAGTCGACGTTGTACGCCTATTGGTCTGTTGGTACCAGAATGACGAAGCGACACCTTTCGACGAGTACTGTATCAGTTGCGATTGCCTTAGTTGAGCAGGTATAAAAGCTCAATACCTCTTACTTAGCCTTCATTTGCTGCTTACGCTCACCATCGTGCCACCCCAGCTTGACACTAGCAACTAACAACTGACCACGCTCAGGCAAACTCGTCATGAAATGCGATTATTGTGACCTTCCTGCAAACGTTCGCATATGGTTTAATGCTGGTTCGTATCTTGTTGCGATAAATGAGCATACCGAACATTTCGCGTGTATGCGTTGTTCTTACGAAATATTCATGTGCGAGGAAGCAATGGACGACGAAGACGGAGTATACTGGGAGCTGATAGATTAGTAGACCATTACTTTCCGGCGTCTGAAAGGCGTGGAATGAACTAATTCGAGATCGCTTGCCTGGTAGCAACTTACGTACTTTGCAATGTAATAGTAACGCTATGATATGTTGTACGACCAGCTGACTTATGGCTTTTGCGACATATATATATTGTAACACTACTAACGCTAGCAAACATTCTACTTGTAATTAAACGAATATACACCGTTCATGCAACAATACCCGTGTGATGATAGTTGTATAGCCGCGTTTTTTGACGCGGGGCTTGTGTTTATGAACACACCCAATCCAAAAAAGATATCTCTCTCCGTTGATTGCTCGATGCTCACTCGAACCACAATGGCAAACCGCATAATGAAGGCATACCGTACCGCATAAACGCATATCGCAACCTACGTGGCTGCCACGTGTCTGCATTACACTGCGCGTTATGATGACGTGGCAGGTCACCCGTCGTCTATAAACCGAGAATAGTAACAGAAAAACACCGTCTAAAAACATGCATACTGGTTCACCTATCCCCAATAGTCTGTTCCTCCTACCCTCAGTACCCAGAGGTCAGAGCCCTCTTCGTCACCCACGATGGTGGGTCATTGTGGGTGCACCAGTCAGCGGGGGTGCGAGGCGCGGCAACCGTCTCCCTGCCATGGGATGAACGCCGCCGGGCTGGGGTGCAGGGCGACGCCATCTTGTTCAGGATCATGCACCTGCTGGGAGCGCCGCTGACTGCATATGCGCGCATGGGAGGCCGGCTACACCATGCACCCCTACCCCTTACCAACCCTCGTGTGGAGACCTGGGTCCTCATGGTCGACCGCGAGGTCATGGATATGGCAATGGGGGACCCAGCCGCGGCCAATGTGCGGTCTACCAGCATGGGGCAGCCAGTGTGGGAGTGGATCCCTGCTACTGCGCGAGAGTCGGAGATGCAGAACTTCGATCAGGACGGTCTCGCCGCGTGGTCGGAGGTCAGCAACTCCGATTGGTACCGGAGCATGAGCGTGGTGGCCGCACAACCATCCACACCCCTGCCCTTCCATACACCTCTTCCACTCCCCGCACCACCATCAGCCCCTACATTACCGCCCACTCCGACTGTAGTCCCCACAAATCCCGCGCCTGCGCCTCCACCCGCGCATGCCCCGGGACCACCACCTCCAGCCCGTTTCCTCCACTCCGCCGCCACAAACCCCGTTCACTCTGCCACTGCCGCGAACCCCGTTCACTCTGCCGCCGCTGCGAACCCCGTGCTCTCTCCCAGCGCCACCCCCTTTGTTCCAGGCATCGTCCGTCTGCCGCAGGGCACTAACCTGCGAGTATCCTCAGACGAGGTCCGCCTGGAGCACAAGACCAAGGAAATGGTGTTAAAGCTGGTCAAGAGCGTCACCAGGTTCCCCCGCTCCGCGTCCGACACGAAATCGGCCGACAAGGAGGGCCTCCTGACGCAGTTGGAGCACTACTCCAACATGGTGCGGAAGGTATTCCAGGAGGCCATCGTGATCGAAGCACTGACCACTCCCAGTTGTACGCCGGCAGTATCAGCGTACCAGGCGAGTGTGTCAAGCCTTCTTTGGAGCTTCAAGGAGCACACTCTTCAAGACCAGCAGAGAAAGTTCTTGGAGCGCGCGGCGGGGACCTTTGGGTCCGAGCAAGTAAGCCTGGCACCAACGCTACGGGGAGCTGGACGTGTTCTTCAGCGATCTGGCGGTGTGCTCCCTGACGCAGGCCTACCTGGAGAACGCACACGGCGAGGCCATTGCCCTGAAGCAGGCGATGAACGAGACCGCGGCGGAGTATTTCTCGCGGTTGGAGACCCGCATGGCCTCCGTCAACTTCCTGGCCGGCAGAGTCCCCAATTGCGTGGAGATGACCAACCTGTCGATGCTCTCTACGTACCGCCGAGGGCTGAAATATGCACCCAAGGTGATGCGGCGCCTGAGAGCCATCCACTTGGATGTCTCCAAACCAGAAGAGTGGGAGAGGAAGGCCGTCGCTGACGACATCCCAGGCACCCACAACGCCTTGTTGAAGATTCGGGAAGTTGCCGAGGAGGTGGAGAGTGACATTGACACGGAGGCGGCTCAGAGGCGCTCTCAAGACCGTCCTCCCCGTACTGTTTCCTTCGCTAATCCACCACCTCGCACCCCCTTCTACAGGCGTACCCCCTCTTCGAACCGCCCAGCTCTTGCCATGCTGGAGAATGGGCCTGCCACCACCGTCGCCGCGGCAGTGACCCCTTTGCCACCACCACCTGGCCTCTCCCGCCCCGACGCTCCGAAAGTCCGCCGGTGCTTCGCCTGCGGCTCTGCGGAGCACATCGTCCGTAACTGTACGGACGAGGCTAAACTCAAGGAGTGGAGGGCCAATGCACCCGCTCGACTGGCGAACTCCCCTGGGTTTGTAGCCGCCGTCGTTTGGGCCATCGAGCAACAGGAGGACATCTCCTCGGTGGATGGCGTCCCAGAGGAGTTCTCCGAGGAGGTCTTGGCTCTTGCTACCTGTGAGGACGAGCAGAGCTACCAGACCCTGGCGGCCCTTGCGGGCATCGAGCTTGTGGAGGGGGACGGCCTCCCCCCGGTGGAGAGCGATGAATGACTGGCCGGCGGCCAGCCCCAGACCCTGCCCTTCGAGGAAGTGAGGTCTTGCCCTGATGATCAGACCCTCTCCGCCCTGGAGAAGCGGCCAGAACCAGTGGAACCCCGACGCGCCCGAGGACGCAGAGACCCTTGGGGCCAACGTCCTCATCCCAAGAGCGTGGCCTTCACCTCTGGGACCCGCTTGCGACGCACCTACCGCTCAGCTGGTGCCCCATCGCCGCCGAGGGATGACTTGTCTAGCCACCCTCTTGCAGGAAGCACCCCCTTCGACGAGCCGTCACTACCTCTTGATGACGGCCCTGCTTATACACAAGCGAGGATCGAGGGTCGGCGGGGACGGCGAGTCCCCCGGCACAGACCCCCCATTATGGGCAGCAACCGCGGAGAGCCCCGCGATCTTCGCCCCCGACCGCGTGTTGTCCTACCACTGCCCATCTATCAGTCCAACCTCGCAGACCCACGGAAAAGGCTAACTGCGTGGCACTGGAAGAGGGATCTGTACTCCCTTCCCCTCGAGGTCGCCATGCAAAAGGTCCGCAGAGCTCTGCGCAAATCCCCAGAGGCTGCCAAGGACCTGGTGGATAAGATGGCGGAGCGCGCCCGCAGCCGCATACACTCTGGGAGTCGATCGCCAAAGGAGCGCGTGAACCGCGCCAACCAGCTGGCAGAGAGGATACGCATTGCCCGCGAACCTCAAGATCGCAAGGAGGGCCATCAGCGCATAGCATTGTGGCACCTCCTCTCACACGACGGTCACCAGCAAGTCCCCGAACCCTCTAGCGCCAGCTCCCACGACCTCTACGCGGCTTGGAGAGAGCTGTCGCCCGCCGAGCAGCAAAAGGCAATCGCCACTTCGAGCCCAGACTCTTCTCCAGGTAGCAGGCTGTGGGAAAAGGAGCGCGCACGAAGAGCAGCAGCGAGATCTTCGACATCCCTCTGCACCCTGGACACTGAAGTGGGTACGATACCTGGGACAGCGGGAGATGTGGGTCTACCTGGCGCCTGGTGCAGTCTGCACGCAGTACACCAGTACAAGATGAGGAAGCTGGGTCCCAGCCCCTTGGGAGCATCCCCTCCATCATCCTCGCTGGCCGAGCCCACAACAGAGACTACATCTTCGCACCATGATAACGCGCCGACCACTCCGGGAGGAAACCCCGAAGGTTCATCCTACTGCTCAGAGGTAGAGGAGACCTCCACACCCAGCTCGCTTTGCTTCACCCAACAGATGACCACCGTCAGAACGCATGAAGCAGATGAAGCGGCGCCCCGTCTCGACAGCCACCCCATCGCTGAAGACCCTGAGGTGATGGAAGAGGAGTCCTCAGTCAATTCGCTCTGCTTCACCCAGCAGATGGCAGCAGCTGGGACCCCTGAGGCGAGAACTGACCACCAGAGCTCCCACCAACTCGCCCACAACTCCCCTACTGGCAGCCCTCAGCATGACGAGGATCCCCTCACCCATGGCAGGCTCATCAATAGTGTCGCTACCCATGCGAGCCCCACAACAAGCGGCACTACCCACGTGAGCCCCACAGTAAGCGGCACTACCCATGTAAACCCTACCACCAGCGGTACTACCCATGTGAGCCCTACTACCAGTAACACCACCCATGTGAGCCCTACCACCAGCGACACCACTCATGTCAGCCCCACCTCGAGCGAATGCACCTCAGCGGGCACCCTGCTGACGGCGAGTGTAGACAACCTCGTCAGTCATCCGACTGAAGATGTTGATTTGCCGGATGAGGAGTTCTACGCCGCGTGTAGGCAAACGTTGGAAGAATGCCGCGAGGCCTCGGACAACCTCCTCCCCAACCTCAAGTGCAAAAGCATACGCACAGATGGGGGAGTTCAGTGGAAGACCGACATCGAGGGTACCCTCGCAGCGGCACATGACGAAGAAGGACCGCTACTACTGGTATTCTATGCAACCCTCAGAGGGCACACGGTCAAGGTGTTGATTGACTCGGGGGCCTCTGACAACTTCATCTCGGAGCAGAGCGCTAAGCGATGTGGCCTCACAACACGGGCCGGTTCCGAGATGCGAGTCACCCTGGCGGATGGATCTGTGAAGATCACCGGCGCCACCGCGTACGCCAAGTTTAACACGCACACCACCACGGGCACCTATACGGAGAACGCCCTTGCCCTCCGGATCCTACCACTGGGCATACAGGTGGATGTTATCCTTGGCGGAAGGTGGTTGCGCAGTCACTCTCCTGTCACTCTGGGCTATGAAGGGAATGGCTCCGTCTCCTTCCTCAGGAAGTCCCGCAGTGGTAAGATTGGGGATCGCGTCACCATCACAGGCTGTTCTCCTGGGAAAGCATCTGGAGACAGGTCTCCGAAGGGCACGGCCTGCGCGGGATTGGTGGATGAGGTGTTCCTAACCCCTGCCCAGCTGAAGAAGTACCTGGTGTACGCGGAGACGCAGAAGCTACGCGGCAATGACGACCCGGAGATACAACCCACCTGGCTCATGGTGGCCGAGAAGTCCCCCGATGATACTGCTTCTGCCTTTGCAGCCACGGCTATCGACTCTGAGAACGCCGAACCCGCTGCGGATACTGAAGATGCAGAAGTGAGCCCTGAGTGGACTCTCAAGTTTCAGGACTTCTGGGGTGAGGAGTACAAAAAGGAGATGACGACTGCCCTACCGAACATCGATGGACTCAGACATGACCCCCAAGATGAAGCCAACATTAACCTGGACCCTGAGCTGAGCAAGAAGGGACCTCCCTGTCAGCGCATCTACAAGAAGTCCGCAGAGGAACTCCGCCAACTTCGAGAACGCGTGGAGACTCTGATGTCCAAGGGCTACATCCGACCCTCTTCCAGTCCCTATGCAGCTCCCTGTTTGATGGTCCCTAAACCCGGGAACCCCAAGGAGCTGCGACTGGTGATCGATTACCGGCTCCTCAACCGCCAGACAGTTAAGGACAAGTATCATCTCCCAGACATCCAGATGATGTTCGACGAGATGCAGGGTGCGAAGTTCTTCTCTTCGTTCGACGCGGTGGATGGCTTCTGGCAAGTACCGATGGCACCAGGAGATGTCGAGAAGACCGCCTTCACCACCCAGATGGGGTCATATGAGGGGTTGGTCATGCCGCAGGGGCTGCAGAATTCACCATCTCAGTACCAGCGACGGATGCAGCGGGCCTTGGGCCATCTCCCATTTGTCCGGATCTTCATCGATGATGTGGTCGTCTTCAGCAACACTGCTGCAGAGCACTACGAACACGTCAAGCAACTGCTCCTGACATGCAGGGAGAAGGGCGTCTTCCTCAAGAGGTCCAAGTGCCAACTGTTGAAGAAATCCCTGCGGTTCCTTGGCCACTGTATCTCCGCAGATGGCTGCAGACCCCAACACGACAAGGTGGCTGCAGTGAGGGACTGGCCCGAGCTGGAAACGGTTACCCACGTCAGGCAGTTCTTGGGCCTGGCGGGGTATTACCGCAGGTTCATCCACTGCTTCTCCGAGATCGCTCAGCCCCTCACCCGGCTGACCAAGTCGGACGTACCCTGGGAGTGGGGTCCCATGCAGCAGTGGGCCTTCGAGGAGCTGAAGAAGGCCCTCACCTCAGCGCCAGTGCTCGCCTTGCCCAACATTAAGGGTGCTGCAGACGGCACAGCACCTTTCGTGGTGCAGACGGATGCTAGCGGCATCGCTCTTGGGGGAGTACTGATGCAAGACAATGGAGATGGTCTTGGGCTGCGCGTGGTAGCATACGAGAGCCGCCAGTTCTCAGCCGCCGAGCAGAATTATCACACCGGCGAGCGTGAGTTAGGCGCTCTACACCACTGTACCACCGTCACCTGGCGGCATTACCTCATCTTCACCAACTTCCGCATCCAGGGTGATCACCGCCCCCTTGAATGGCTACAGTAAAGACCGGTATATAAGAAGCCGGGGAAATTTTGCCAGCGGCTGGCTTCTTAATCGACGGTCATGGATTTGCCTTTGCCAGCGTGGGCACGTTTCTTAATTTGGCAAAATCCTGACCATCGGAAATCCAAATCCAGCGTGTGCCGCTTCTTAAATCGGCAAAATTTTCTGATTCCAGATTCGCCAACGTGATCCAGCGCTCAGCTTCTAATCTTGGGGTCCAACTTCTGACTGTCGACCAGCGTCGAAGTTCTTAATTTCGGCTTTTAAAACCCAGAAACCGACACACAGACTTGTAGACCCAGCGGTGACTTCTTATTTCAGGTGTATTCTTGAAGATCTTGGCGCGCAACAACTCTGGGTACAACTTCAAGGTGTATTACCGCACCGAGGATCGTGAGGCCAGTCACACGCTGACAGACGAGAACTATGTTGGTGGTTTGCCTGAGGTAGACAGCTATAAGTTTGGTTCGTGGGTAGCTTTCAAGAAACTCGGTTCTTCTTAGAAACTATTGTCATGTACACTGTACAGTGCCTGTAATAGTACAATCATACATAATGCATACGTAATGCGAGTACTTATTGTGTACCTTCAGTACTGCATATGCAGTGTGCTTGTGATCATCCAAAACTTCTCAAGTGTATTGAACCTTAATAATGATTGCATTCTTCGAAGTATAGATATGCATATATATATATATATATCGATACGTTGTATACGATTAATTGAGAACGAGTTCATTGGATCGACATTCATGGTACGGCTTCTTAAATCGATCATTTTGATGTAGCCTCTTCTCGAAATTCCAGCGGTACAGCTTCTTAAAATGGCATTTTTTTAATCCCCATCAGTTTTTTTTCCAGCGGCTGGCTTCTTAGCCGGCTTCTTAATTTTTGGGCAAAAAGCCAGCGGCTGGCTTCTTATAGCCGAGCTTCTTATATACCGGTCTTTACTGTAATGGAACCTGGCAGAGAGCTTAGCCGCAGACAGGCACGCTGGTACATGGATCTGGTGGAGGTGGGAGTCCCGAGAATGGAGTACATCAAAGGAGCGCTGCTGCTGGTACCGGACGCCCTGTCCAGAAGACCCGACTTCAAAGACAAGGACGTGCGTGAGGGGTTGAAGGAGGCAGGGGTGATCGACCCCACCTCAGATCTACCGAAAGACCCCCTGGCAACGCTGGAGTCTGAAGACTTCTCCAGCTCACCACCCGCAGCTCATCCCCACTGGGCCCAGACTGTTGACTGTTGGCTCTCAGCAGTGGAGACCCTCTCCGTGGCGGAACAGGCCATGGACGTGGGGGAGACCATCGCCCTCGTTAACCCGAAGCTCTATAAGGGAATGAAGGAGGATCACCTCGACTTCGACATGCCTGACTGGCCTGCAGCTGATAGCGCGAAGCCGGTAGAAGCTCCACACGAACCCCCTGACAGCGCTCCACCCCAGATAAGGATAACGAGGAGTATGTCACGCGCTGGGAAGGCCTCTACGACCCCAGCGCCTCCGCAGTTGGCGTCACCGAAGACGCGAACGCCTACGTCACGAGCTGCCGCATCGGAGGCGCCCACTGAGAAGGTGCCAGCGAGCTCACCAACCCCGCAGCAGGCGCCCCAACAGTCAACTCCATCCCCGGTCCTTCACCCACAAAAACGGCAGGCTCCCCTAGAGGACTCACAGAATTGGCGTGTCCGAGCAAAGTACTCCTCGAAGTACGCCGAGAAATTTGGACCCTTCGATGTGGACGCCTGTTGTGACTTTGGCGGCCGCAACAGACAGGCGGATAGATTCTGGACAGACTGCCTTTCAGAGAAATGGAGGGGCCTTCGGGTTTGGTGTAACCCTCCATACAACTCCAAGTGCATTACTGTGGAGGCGATCTTGAACAAGTATATCGCAGAATGGAAGGCAGACCCAGAGAACACCTCAGCAGTCTTCGTTCTACCAGATCACCAGTCCAAGCTCCCCGCGTGGCGCAAACCTTTCAGAAAGGCCAATATGCAGATTGTGGAGGTCATCCCTACTCACGATGACAAGGGCGAGCCCAATCAGTTCTTCGAGAACCCAGATGGGAGGGCCTTCGACCTTCGCTGGCCTGTTCTGATAGTACACGCCCCTCCCGCCAAACCACAGCCAGCACGCGTGAGGCATCCGCGGACAGCCCCCGCTGTGATAAGGACAGGTGAGGCGGCAGACTTCAGAGACGCAGCCTCCCAGCAGTCGGACTCAAAGTTCCTGCGTGCATTGAAAGCGGAGTACACCCGAGAGGGGACACTTCGTTCACTAAGAGAGAAAGTGAAGGCGGCACCACACCAATGCCTACAGGACTTCAGGCTAGTGGGTGAAGTGGTTTGGAGGACCGCAGCAGGGAGATATCAGTTGGTGCTGGGGGAGGACTCTCCACTTCGAGAAGTAGTGATTCGTCATGCTCATGAGTCATTGTCCTCGGGTCACACTGGGCGAGACAAGACTCTGGAGAGGGTGCTGCGACGCTTCTATTGGCGTGGTGCCGCGGAAGATGTGGGCACCTGGGTTGCATCCTGCGCAGTGTGCCAATCAGTGAGGCCGCGGGGAACTTACCCGGATGGGTTGTTAAACCCTCACAGCATCCCGAACAGGCCATGGCAGGATGTCGCGGTGGACTTCGTCACCGGCCTGCCGGTATCAGAGAGCAATGACGCTTTCGTGGCCTTCACTTGCAAGCTGACGAAGATGGTCCACGTTGTGCCGATGAACTTCGGCGACAGCTCCGCAGCTGTGGTGGCCAGAATCTACTTTGACTCGGTGTGGCGCTTACATGGCGCGCCCATGAAGA